>CM060110.1:17348158-17393158 GCA_030522415.1 Channallabes apus | reverse complement strand
AAGCGGGAGGAAAACTTCCATCCACGCTAACACAAACAAACAAAAGAAAACCCAAAAACAACAAAAGGGAAGGAGAGAGGCAAGGCGCGACACACAGGCTCTCTCTCCAACCAAACAAACAAAAACACACACACGCTCAAAACAAATACAAAATAACAAACAAATACTCAGTCACACACCAGCACTTCAACATACAATCAATCACTCAATTAATCACTCAATCAATCAATCAATCAACCTCACAATCCAACAATTCACCAATCACAATAGAGCACAGAAGTCACACACAAGGCATAAGTCGCGCACTTCCTGCTTCCACTCGCGAGCTTAAGAAGGCACGCAGATCCACAGCCAGCCAATCACGGCACACGTCATGGCACGTTCCATCGGGGCGGGGCTTCCTGCGAAAAGGAGAGCGGGAGAGAGAGAAAGGGGGGAGAGATCGCGCACGCGCCGCCGTCGCGCATGCGCACATACCCGCGCTATACACACACATACGTGCACTACTCCTCTGCACGTAACACTGTTTTAACATCTGAAAGTGTTTTTTTTCAAGTGGTCATTTTAGTCAGCGGTGGCAAGTAATTAAGTATGAGTCTGTTACTGCATTTTTCATGTATCTATACTTTACATCATTTTTTTTACATAAACTTCTATCCACTAAATGTTTTTATGAAAAAGCTGTGCTTTTTACCTTACTACATTTTAAATCAAGACTCTACTTTTCAGTTCACAGTCATACAAAAGTATATAGATTTTCTAATCTAAACACAAGTGTTTATGCTACTGTATCACTCCATACCATGTAGGAAAGACAGAAAAAAACTATTCCACCAGTTCAAGTGGTCCAAGTTTACAGAAATAACTGGCAGGTCATTATGAAAGTACAGAATAACGTGAATAAAAAGAATGACAGGTCATGGTCACTTGGTCTCTGGGCTGCAGATTATTTTTTTGCTCCTTTTGCAAGCCTCTCAAATGAGCCTACTTGTAAGAATAGAATTGATGTAGCTAACTAACTAACATACTGAGCAAAAGAATTCAGAATTTATATATGGATATATCCAGAAACTGTGGAGAACTTGTACTTTTGTACTCAATGTGAATTTTTAGAGCACTTTGAAATACTTTGAAGGACCTAGTACATCAAATCGAATAAGATATTTCAAGTGATACTTCCAAATAAAGGGTATCATATTTTTGGGCAAATTTCACTATATAGTTTGTGTATCTCTGCCACCTCTGAACAAAATATGCTTATTAAACCAGCTTAGGTGTGTAAAAAGCCAAATACACACATGAAAACACCCACAAAAAAGTGTGTAAGGTAGGCTGATTTAGTAACAATATAGAATATGGAATACAGTATCTTTCAATATGAATTACACTCAGTGCTCTGAAAGCACTGGGCATTTCGGTCAGTAACAGACTGCTTCATCCAAGCTGTGTGACGGAGCATTACCATAGGCCCTTCCATCATTCTGCTGTAAGGCTGTACAATCAGCATTGATTTCAGTTTTTATTTATTGTCTAAGTGTAAAAATGTATTAAACGTTTTCTCCCTCATTCCTCTGTCACTGTGAATTTCCCCAATGGTTGGACAATAAAGGTGTATTATATTATATTATATTATATTATATTATATTATATTATATTATTATTGGGTGTGTGTATGTGTGTGTGCCCTGCGATGGATTGGCACCCTGTCCAGGGTGTACCCCGCCTAGTGCCCGAAGTCTCCTGGGATAGGCTCCAGGTCCCCCGCAACCCTGAACACAGGATTAAGCGGTATAGAAAATGAATGAATATTATATTATTGTAGGGAATATTTGATTTTTAGTATGTTTTATGATATTCTGTGTGATGATCTGGTTAATGTTATTATTGTTATAAAGAAGGCCCTTGATGAGGGACGTAGTGGACAGAATGTGTACAATCGATTGAATGATGATCAGTGGCATGATGCTAATAAGGTGTTTTCTCCTTATCCTTCACAGCAGCCACCACAGCGAGTACAACCACAACAACAGCAGCAGCAATATAGACCCAATCCCTTCTCAGGGATGCAGGTAGGAGCATATGATGCATAGGGATGCCCGCAGAGTTCCAGCCCCGCAATGTTACTTTGTACTTTCGAGTCACCTCAGGTTAATGAGTTGCCCTTCATAGAATTGTGTATAGATGGTTCTGTATTCTCTTTTTTGGTGGATACGGGAGCTACAATGTCGTGTTTAGGTTGTGATTATGAGGGACCGCTCTCGAATAAAAGTATCAGCTCTGTGGGAATTGAAGGGGTTGCTCAACGAAATTATTTCACTCCTCAGGTAACTGTAACATGTCCTTTAGATAAGGGAATTCATCTCTCTCATCATTTTGTCTGTATGCCTGATTGTCCTTTTAATCTGCTAGGACGCGATTTAATGAGCAGATTACACATGTCCTTGACTTTTTCTGGCGCAAAACTCACTGTTGAAGTGCCTGATTCAGTTCCTTTTTCCCACCTCACAAATATGCGTGTAAATAATTGTTTCCTTTCTTCACAGAACAGCTCTATTACTGCTGCCCTTCAATGTGTGCCGAGCAGTCTGTGGGCTGAACATAAGGATGAGGTGGGGTTAGTACACTGTGTTCCTTATGAAGCTAAATTAAAACATTTGCAACCTGTGTACATCAAACAATATCCACTCTCCGAGGCCAAGGCCTCAGGAATAGATGAAATTTTAAGCTCATTGCTCAAGCAAGGTGTCGTTAAACCATGTGCTTTCTTATCTAAAACTTTAGATGCTGTGGCACAAGGTTTGCCTGCCTGTCTCAGGGCTGTGGCCGCCTGTGCGGTGATGGTACAAGATGCTGAAAAGATTGTTCTCTCTAATCCTTTAATTTTGTATTCTCCACATCAGGTTAAACAAGTGCTACAGAACATTCAAACACAACACATGACGGCTCAGAGACGGTCTGGGTATGAGATTATCCTGTGTTCTACAAGTAACTTAGAGATAAAAACCACCTCTTCTTTTGACACCCTCGGATATGCTCTGGCACGCTTGATCAATGCACAGGACGACACGCTAATAGACAAAGATAATGACTGTTGTTCAGAGATTATTCACTCCACTAGTATACGTCCTGATCTATCTTCTACTCCATTAACAACTGGTGACATTTTGTTTGTAGATGGTTCCTGTTCAAAACCGTATGACGGGAAATTTCTCTGTGGTTATTCTGTGTGTGCACTGCCAGATATAACCATTGAAGCTTACTCTCTCCCTTTCTCATCTGCTCAGGCAGCTGAACTTTTTGCTCTAACTCATGCGTGTGTTCTTTCTGAAGGAAAAGATGTCACTATATACACTGATTCTCGTTACGCTTTTGGTATCGCTCACGACTTTGGCCGCATCTGGCAATCCAGGGGTTTTCGTTCTGCTGAGGGTAAGCTAATTTCTCATTCTTCCCTTGTTCAGGATTTAATAGACGCATGCCATCTACCTGGTACTCTTGCTATTGTAAAAACTAAGGCTCATTCTTCTGGTGACTCTATGGAAGTGCGAGGGAATTCGCTAGCTGATCGTATTGCTAAAAAAGCAGCTCAAAAACAGATTTTCTTTCCTGATTCTGGTTCTGATTTGATCAATACATCTTTTCTTGCTAGTTCCTTGATTCCCGATGTAGATTTATTGTCTTTGCAAGCTTCAGCCATGCCGAATGATTCCTCTTTTTGGCAAGCTCAGGGTGCCTACGTTGCTTCTGATGGTTTATGGTTTGTGCCTGCCGTCTCATTGTCTTCCGTTCCTCGTGCGCGAGTTCCACAGTGTTACACATCGTGCACGAAGGGGGGTTAAAGACGATATGAAAAAACTCTTTTGCATAGTTAACATGCTTGGAACAATAGATTTATTAATATCTAGATGTTTGGTGTGTGCTCAGAATAATGTGACAAAGGGTTTAGGTAAACACGAAAGTCTTCTGTTACCTACTGCTCCGTTTGTAGAGTGGCAAATTGATTTTACACATATGCCTGCATGTGGCCCATTCAAATATCTTCTGGTTTTGGTAGACAAGTTTTCAAGGTGGGTGGAAGCTTTCCCGTGTGCTCGAGGAAATGCAAAGGTGGTGGCCCGAGTCTTAGCGAAAGAAATAATACCTCGTTATGGCGTTCCTCATGCTATTGACTCGGATAAAGGAACACCTTTTACATCACAGGTAACACAGAATTTGTGTAAATATCTTTCACTGTCCTGGCATTTTCACATTCCTTATCTCCCACAGTCATCAGGTATAGTAGAAAGAACAAATAGGACACTGAAAGAAAAACTGACTAAAGCAATGCAAACTATGGGGAGTAAAAACCTGGGTTGATCTGTTACCTGCTGTTCTAGCTGAAATGAGAATGACACCAAGAAAAGATGTGCACATGTCACCACATGAAATTATATTTGTCAGACCTTTTCCCGTGCCATGGAGGAAAGGTAAACCCTTGATAGGAACAACTGATCTTGATGTACATATTGCTGAATATTCTGCTGCTCTAATAGATACTCTGAACAAACATTATGAACGAATTGCTAATGTGACTCCAGTACCCTCAACAAAACCCACACATCCTTTTAATGTGGGAGATACTGTTCTGGTAAAATCTTTGACCCCCGGAGAACTGGGAGGTTGTAAATATGACGGACCAGCAGAAATAATCGCAATTACTCGTACTGCTGTCCTAACTGATCTTTTTCCACAGTGGATCCATGCTACTAGGCTGAAGAGATGTCCTGTCGGCGTGAGATCAAAGGATGAATAAATGTTTGTGTATTATTATCTTTCTTTCTCTGTGATAATTTTTTTTGTTTCCTAGACTGAAGACGTGCTGCAGTGATGACCAACCCGTGACGTGACACAGAGGGATTGTCTTGGGTTGCCACGGGACGACTTCACTATTGCTATTAGTTTACCATTCCTGGTGGTGTCTTAGCGCCTCGTAAGGTGGGACGAGTGCAGATTGGGCGTGCCCGCACTCTGAGCACTGTAGCGTCAAGAAAGGCAATAGTTCACCACTAGTAGTTATTTATATGTTTGACATTGCGAACAAGATTTTCCACACACACAGGTTTACACTCAACCGGTTATATCTCTGTGTATTCTTTTGGTCACACTTCATTCTGTAGAGTTTATAGAACAGCACTTGGAGTATGGTGGTAAACTCTCCTGCCTCAGAATGAGGTTTCTTTTTGTCTTCTTAATCTTGAATGAGAGATTGTTGTACATAGTGCAACCTCATCCACATGATAATGTTTTTTGGCGATTCGCTAATTGGACCGCTAAGCGATATACCAATGATTCAGACCTGTTGTGTCTTTTAGGTCCATGCATTCTTCGCTGTGTGCAAAATCTTTTGTATAAGTATGTTTCAGGTTATGTTCCTGCGCCGTGTCCGATGACCTATTATCCGCCGGCGACTTCTTGAAAGTTCTGAGTTTTATTCAACGATGTTTCTTATGAATAAAAGGGGGGAACTATAGGGAATATTTGATTTTTAGTATGTTTTATGATATTCTGTGTGCGTGAGAACAGAATGTTACTTCTTTCTCTTACCTCGACACAAGCTGCACTTTCAATAAACACATCCTATAGTAGTTTATGTTAAAGGTCGTAAAACTGTTAAACGCTCGTAAATGCAGAGCTACTCCCAATTTTATGTTCTTCTTTACCGTATCTTTTCTAAACATTCCTGACCAGATGCAAACACTCATGCACCCACCTTTTCTTTGGTTCTTTGTGTGTGTGCGTATATATACTCCTGTCTTCCACAATAAACTTGGACCGTCTCACTGAGCACGGACTTGTGTATTATTGAGGGGTTCCCTGGTACCAGGCGGGAAGCAAAATACAGGCTGAGCACTGACTAGACGGGGTCTAGCAAAAACAAGAAATCCTTACAACATGTTCTGCTGATTCCTCTCTTCTTCCACAATCACACATACCTGAAGGGTGCTTTTTCAATAAATACAAAGTTTTATTTAACCTCGTATGTCCTAATCTCAACCTCGAGATAATACTACTTTCTCTAGTACTTCGACCTGTGAATTTAATTTTTCCTACTTCTTGCATAATATTGTATAGATGTCGTCCTTTCTTCCCTTCATCCCATTGTCTCTGCCATGTCTTCATTATATTATTCTTTATTTTTGCTTTAACTTCAGCTTTTCTTACTGCCACTTCCATAATTCTGTCGAGTTTCAAAGCTTGCTTAGCCAACATATCTGCTGTTTCATTTCCCTCAATCCCCCTATGAGCCAGAATCCACAGAAATCTGACCGCTACATTGCTATTTTGTAGTCTGTATACAGTTTCATATATTTCATATACTATATCAGGTGTGTTGTTAGATGATAAAGACTGAAGAGACTGCAATGATGATAAGCTATCAGAACAAATTAAAACCTTGTTATTTTTGCTTTTCTCTGTCCACTGTAATACCCTTAATATGGCTAACATTTCCACAGTGAATACTGTCAGATGATTAGAGGTTCTTTCCTTCACATTTATCTTTAGTTCTGGAATAGTGAATGCAAAACCAGTAAAACCACTCTTAGGATCTTTTGAGCCATCTGTATATGCAGCTATAAAAGAATTATGCATAGACATTATTCTGTCTTCCACTTTTTCTGCCCAGTTTCCTTTTCCCTTACGTCTTTTTATTTCTCCTTGAATATAGTAGTCTATTACTAGTGGTGGGAACAGCCAAGGCGGTGTACTAGAATAGGGAACAGTAGGGCTGAACTTACTCTCCTTCAATTCCATTTCTATTGCTATTTTACTAGCTGCCCAGGCAAAGCATTCCACTTTAGCCTTCGCACTTTCCCAGCAAGGGGTAAGGCACTTTACTGTAGGATGTCTTCTTTCATTTTGGCCTTTAGGTTAGCCCAGTAGTTCATCATCAGTTGCTCAAATCTTAACCTTAATGGTAGCTCACCCACCTCAACTTGCAACGCACAAGCCGGTGAGGACCTTATGGCTCCACAACAAATTCGCAATGCTTGATTTTGTATAACTTCCAGTCTCTTTAATGCTGTTTTCGACGCGGATCTATACACTATACTTCCATATTCGATTACCGGTCTTAATAAAGCCACATATAACCCTCGTAAGGCTCCTTTACTAGATCCCCACTCTGTTCCAGTCAAGCACCTCATTATGTTTAAAATCTTTTTACACTTTTCCTCGACTTTCCTTATCTGCTCTGACCAAGTTAATTTAGAGTCGAATGTTACCCCTAAAAACCAAAAGGAATTTACCTGCTCAATTTGATTTCCATACAATAACACCTTAGCATCTTTATCCCTCTTTTGAGTGAAAACCATCATCAGTGCCCAGGCTGTGTTTGGGGTGCTCCTTATATCAGAATAGGATGTGGAGTAGGACCAATCCGGAGCTCCAGCTGATTAACAGGCCACACCCACCTAAAACAGACAGGTCCAACATGCAGGAGCAGAGAGAGAGATCTGACAGATACAAATAGCATATCGGAATCATAACAAATATGAATGTTTATAATATTAACATTATCCGTATTTCAGGCGGACAGTAATTTGCAGACGGTCCCTAACTCGCGCAGTAGACGAGCTGTTTTCGCCGGACTCTGTTAGCAAATCTCCGCTACAAATCAGCGAATCTCCACTACAAATCTGGAGGCCGGAGCTCGAATATCCAACGTCCAACGTCAAACCAACTTCACCGCGGTATACATGGTGGGAAAATGTCCTCCAAAAATATAACAGAGCCATTTTTTTCCTTCTCATATTTTGTCCACACAAGTGTGAGGGTTGCCCACTACAGGGCAGTGTTTATGTTTTTTTTTTTTTTTGTATGTAGACTCAGTTTCCCAGAAGGCTCCTCGGTCAGGTGACGCGGATGCTCACCTGAACTGAGGAAGCTCATTAGCTTTCTTATAAATAGCTGTTAGTTCTTGGAAACTGGGTCGAGCATTAATTTCTGTTCTGTTAAGTGGGTTTTGTTTGATTTGGTTTTGTTTGTTTTGATGACAGTTGGCCTTTTTGTTTATGGAGCTTTAAGTTAAGTTTGTTTCCATTAAGATGTCTTTGTGTCTCCTAGCAGGATTAGCCTCTAGGAGAATTAACCGTTTGTGTTTACCCTCATGTGTAAGTAACCCCCATTGCATGTTTAGTTATTAGTCTGTATAAATACTAATGATGGTGATAGTAACCTGTTTAGATATTATTCTGTCTAGTCTTTGAGTCTGTCTAGTCTCATCGTCTGATTAGCTCTTAGTCTGTTTAGGTACTAACCTGTTTAGCCACTAACCTTTAGAGTTCTTAGTCTGTTTCATACCTAGTCTGCTGTGTACCTTGTCTGTTCATCCCTTGGGTCTCAGGCTACTAGCCTGTTTAGCCAGTAGTCTGATTAGCTACTAGCTAGCTTAGCAGCTAATGAGCATATCAGCTAGTAGACCTAGCCAAGCCTGTCTTGTGTTTGTTTATCCCTTGCATGTATAGTCCCTAGTGTTTAGTCCGCTAGTCTGTTTAGTGTGTCTTGTCTCGTCCAGTCGGTATCCCATGTCTGTATTGTATTAGTGTGTGTGTGTATGATCCCTAGTCTGTATGTTTTCGTTTCTTATGAGTTCTGTTTATAGTATGCTCCATGTTTTTAGCCAACTTCTGGGGCCTGTTTCAGAAAGGAGGTTCAAACAACTCGGAGTTTAAACTTGAACTCTGAGTTGATTGACCCAGAGATTAAAACCTCAGAGTTTTCGGTTTCAGAACAGCTGATCTGAGTAAGTTCAATCAACTCTGAGTGGACTAACTCAGAGTTAAGCGTGCACACCGCGACTCTAAAAAGTCATTATCAATGGAGCGCAGATATTACGAGTCACCATGGCAACAGCAGGAAAAAAAGAGATCTGCATTTTTTCCCCCAGCTAAATTTGATTGTGGTTGGATGATGTAATGTTTGCATGTAGTTCTGTTCCAAGTTTCCTGTTGAGCATCCTGACTCTGACGTAAGCACATCGAGCGGGATGAGGTAACTAAGCGTGTGTAATCTGTCACTGGGCATGCGCATGAGAGAACAAAAAAGTAAACGGCACATTCGCTAACAACTCCGTTTGTCTATGTGATCTTTATTTTCTTCTATACCGAAGGACGTTACAGATGAACATACCATTGGTATAAACATACCATTCTGACACCCTTTTGGTTGGTACGCGATCCATCGCACCTGCACATGACGTTACGTCACACACTCCAGCAAGGATGTTTGAATAAATTAGCATTTTCGGGTTGATAAGGTTGTGATAAGTAGACGAAGCTGTCCGTGATAGAGACTCAAGATTCGAGCGAAATGTCACAACCAAGCACCAGCGAGGGAGGTAACAGCACCAGTAGGGTAACAGGAATGATATATACTGTATATATACACACACACACACATATACAGTATATATATATATATATATATATATATATATATATATATATATATATATATATATATATACAGTATAGTGTCTGTGTATGTATTTATTTTTTATTTTTTATTAACCACTTCATCCTTCATTCTGACAGCACTAATGTTTATTGTAGACAACCATACAAGGGTAATTGTTACTATGCCTGCCCTGGGTGCACTAATTTTCTTGTATGTTTTGTATGTTGCCCTCACAGATTCCTGCAGCTAAGCTTGGATGTACATTTACATTCCAATAAAGGTTACTGATGACATGCCTCTGAAGTTTGACTTTTTGCACCATTAAAATACTTATAGGCATCTAGTTATCATATCTTCTTCTCCATAAAACATGTTAATGCTCAGTAGTACACATATATGGTTCTTTAATGTATTTGCATTGGACTAAAATGCATTCTTTTTCAATTGCCATATACAGTATCCAAAATCACTATGGCCGTTAAATACAATAAAAAAAAATTATGAGGTGTTAGTGTACAGTAGTATATAGGCCCGTGGCACAGCCTAAGCTTTTATCCCAAATGCTTTTTCCCCCTCACGTTACTTTTACTTTTATACTTTAAGTAGTTTTGAAACCAGTACTTTTATACTTTTACTTGAGTAAAAAGCGAGTTGATACTTCAACTTCTAAAGAAGTCTTTTTAAAAGCCTAGTATCTATACTTCTACTCAAGTAAGGAATGTGAAAACTTTTGACACCACTGGTAATTTTACATTTAAAGTATTTAAATATTTCAGTATAATAGATAATAAGTAATGTATGACGTTTTAATTTTTAGGAAATGAAGACAAAATAAAATGTTTTGACTTGTGTTTATTTCATTTCATTTATTTTTTGTGCTGGTGGTGAGTGTGCAGAAAGCGTCTCAGAGCGAGGCACACTTTCCGTACAGCTCTGCATACAGTGGCCTTACTAATATGCTCCGCATCCCCGATATTGTACAGAAAGCTTCCATTATCAAAGAAACGTAAAGCTGCACATAGTATCGGCTCGGATGTAAGAGCACGGCCACGATGGGTGATATTAGTGATGTAAGGACGGATTAGATTATGGATATATGTAATTGATAGCAATGAAAAACGGTAAATGTACGGGGAAAAAACAAAAAAATCCTTGCCCGACGTAAATGTAATTCTCTTCGAATTAATGCAGCCTCCTCATCTATGGGATCCTCCAAAAAAAGGACAAGCCATTCTCCTAACTGTCTTCTCTGTTTGTGTCCGAAATGTGGGCAATGAATGACTAAGGCTACGGTGAGAAATACCGCTGCGTCTTTAAAAAAGGGGAGGAGACCGACAGAAACTCCGAGTTCAGAGAATAAAACCTGCTCCCGACCAGGGGTGCGTTTCCCAAAAGCATCGTTAGGCAACTATGGTCGCAAGTTCCGTCGTTACCAACATAGTTCAACAACTAGGTGTTTCCCGAAACCATAGTTCGAACGAACATTCGCAAACAGCGTCGCAAACTTAAGTGGTTGGAACTACAGCCTTCGACCTGTGGTTAGAAGCATAGTTCCTTGCCGCGGCTGGGTGTGTTCTATTCACAGTTAACGACCCTACGCCCTAGTAGTTTCAACAAAAAAAATCCCAACCACTTTGATTTGGAAAACTTAATGTTTTGGTACTCAGATATTAGGTTATTAATTTTTCGGTTATTTTGATTACAAATTCACTTTAAACCAGGGGCGTAGATTTAGGGTGGACGGAGGGGATGTGTCCCCACCAATATCCTCCGACCATTGAAATGTCTCCACCAATAATTTAATCCACTTAAAAAAAAATAAAAAATTAAATCGTGCTGTCAACATTAACCTAGACACGCAGAAAGGGATAAATCACGTTCTCTCCTTGAGTCCTCCCGCCCCCAAAACACACATGAACATTTTGATTGGCTGTTCCTTTCCTTGCTATCATGTGAGAGGCTATGGCTGCGTTCAGATACAAGCAGCGCCAAATGCAGTGGATTTTTTTTTTGCCGTGCAAGAAGGTGTGTTGGTGACATACATGTGAGGAGGCAGCAGCAAAAAAAGAAGCTGGACATGAGGAACTTTTTTTTTTTTTTTAATTGTAAGTCACTGCAAGTTCGCTAGTGAATCCATCAAAGTCCATCTAACGACAACAGGTAACGTTAATGCTAGTGTTTTTGTGTGTGTGTGTGTGTGTGTGTGTGTGTGTGTTTTTTTTTTTTTTTTTTACCGCTTTGACGCACATTCATTATAGCATGACAGGCTATAGTCTGTGAATCTTCTTCTTCTTCTTTGTCTTTTGGCTGTTCCCTTTCAGGGGTCGCCACAGTGAATCATCTGCCTCCATCTAACCCTATCCTCTGCATCCTCTTCTCTCACACCAACTAACTTCATGTTCTCTCTCACTGCATCCATAAATCTCCTCTTTGGTCTTCCTCTAGACCTCCTGCCTGGCAGTTCCAACCTCAGCATCCTTCTACCAATATATTCACATTCTCTCCTCTGAACATGTCCAAACCACCTCAATCTGGCCTCTCTGACTTTATCTCCAAAACATCTAACATAGGTTGTCCCTCTGATGAACTGATTCTTGATCCTATCCATCCTTGTCACTCCCAAAGAGAACCTCAACATCTTCAGCTCTGCTACCTCTAGCTCTGCCTCCTGTCTTTTCTTCAGTGCCACTGTCTCTAAGCCGTAGAGCATTGCTGGTCTTACCACTGTCCTGTACACCTTTCCTTTCATTCTCGCTGATACTCTTTTATCGCACAACACACCTGACACTTTTCTCCACCCATTCCAACCTGCTTGTACTCGCCTCTTCACCTCCTTTGAACACTCTCCGTTGCTCTCGACCGTTGACCCTAAGTACTTAAAGTCCTGCACCTTCTTTACCTCTGCTCCCTGTAGCCTCACTGTTCCTCTTGGGTCCCTCTCATTCACACACATGTATTCCGTCTTGCTGCGGCTAACCTTCATTCCTCTGCTTTCCAGAGCGTACCTCCACCTCTCCAAATTTTCTTCCACCTGTTCCCTGCTCTCGCTACAAAGCACAATGTCATCTGCAAACATCATAGACCATGGAGTGAATACGGACTTAAAACTAAATTTAGTAAATTAGTAAATTTAGTAATTTAGTAGTAAAACTTAATAACATTTAGCAGATTAAACAGCTAAATGTAAAAGTATAAATATGATCCCTGTCAGTTCTCCTAATCTAATGACGACTATTTGTCAGACATCAGTCTTGTGAATGAAATTGATATGCCAGCAGTTTATTTCAGTTAATGAGAAGCGAAGGCATGTTTTTGGCTCCTTCATATACAGTAGGAGCTATAGGCATTGAGCTGTGGTGTGGTACCTAACAGTAGTTCATGTTTAGATGTAATCTACTTTTATATATACTGATGTTTGAGATGTTTCATTTGCACTATGGCTCAATAAAGAATAGTCTTTATTAAACTATCTTTTTGTCAGTTATTAAACATTCCTTTAACATTACACTATTCCTTAATTTAACTTAATGAATTGCATTTCGAGTGGATTAATATCAATCGAAGCATTGCTAGTATTAATGTAAAGTCATTTTGCATCATATAAAAAAAAACATGCATTCCGTGGAGGGAGTTGGGGTGGGGGGGTCGGTAGGTGGGGCAGGGAAAGGGGGGGTGGAGTCATAGGTCCCCACCAATATCCAGAGCAAATCTACGCCCTTGCTTTAAACGATATAACAGCGGTACCATCGCATTTATTCTCCCTTCGAAGTGCCCTACAGAAGCATTATTTATGCCGGTTGGAACACAGCCTTGGTTTCGTTTGTGCGAAGAAAAGGTGAGTTTTTAAGTGAGTATCTTTAAACATACCCAAAGAGAAATGTGTCATAACAATATTTGTAGTAGTATGTTAGAGGTTTTCACTTATAATGAATGTTATCTGTACTGTTCACGTATTCAACATATACAGTGCACAAAGTGTTAAGCACTAAGAAATTGTAAAATTTATACACTACCATAGTGTAAGCCTATTTAAAATATTACTCAATATATGTAAGCCTATTTAAAATATTACTCAATATATATTCAATGAATGTACCCAAATAAATCAACAAACTTGGACAATGGCTGGGAATCAAACCCAGGCCGTCCGCACGGTAAGCGGAACAGCTACCGCTGAGCCAAGAGTTGGTCACACTTGCAAAGTCCCTCCACTTGTTTCTGACTTCCTCTGGGCTTCTCTCATACCCATTCCCAGAAACATTAATTTTTTGTGCGATTTCATTCCAATTTTTTTTGTCCGAATTTGTAACTGCAATTTTAACTGCAATTCTTTTTTTTTTTTTTTTAGTAAATTGTGCTTTCCGTGTCATTTTTTCACGTCAACTCTCATTAAACCATGGCTGTATGTAAAGGGACTTACAGTATATAGGAAATGATATTGAGCAAAATAGGTAACAGGTGTTCACTACACAATCCCAACATTTTCAAAACCCATCATTTCTTTTTATTTTAATTGTACTGATGTATCAATACCAAATAAAAAATTAGTTCAAATGAAATATTCAAAAATGAAAAATGTTGCGTTTGTGACATTATTACACCACTTCTACGTTACGTCACTGCGAAAGCGCATTGAATGCGAGCCGAAGAGAGAGAGAAAAAAAATAAACACACTATACAGTAGGGGGCGATATGTGCCTATGGCACTACTCCGCCATTGTATCGAAGAAGAAGAAGAACGACAGTTCAAACCAACAAAGTTCTAACCATGGAAGTGCGACACAGGTACTATGGTTTTGGGAAACACTTGTGACTAGTTAGTTAGTTTCTTCAACGTTGCATCGTACTATGGTGGTTAAGCAAAGAACTACATAGTTGTACGGAAAACGCACCCAAGGTTAGGTTCACAGAAAGTTGCCACGGTAACTGACTCTGAGTAATAGTTACCTCTCTTTCAGAAACAGGCTTGAGTTACCCTGCTTTCTCGGGTTTGACAAACCTGGCTTTTTGAAATGGAAAACTCTGACTTTCTCTTATCTCAGGGTTACCAAACTCTGAGTTTTCACTTAACCTCCTTTCTGAAACAGGCCCCCGGTGTTTGTTTGTTTGTTTTTATTATTTGATTATTAAAGACTCTTTGGTTACACCTCATCCCCCTCTGCGCCTATGCCTCACCTACATGCCCACAGTTCAACATCTACTGTAACAGAACGTGACAACAAGAAGGGATTTTTGCATGGTCCTAATTATAAATCTATAACATTGGTCATGTATGTACAGTATGCAACTTTGGAGGATGGAAATATTCTTTACAGTAAAGGCTAACCTGAAAGAATGTTTTTGTGCACATGCACATGTTAATAATAATTTAAATACCCCTAACAAAACCTTGCTCAATTCATGATAATCAAGGTAATATTGTCAAATGAGTGTGCTTTCAAGATGTTGATCTCTGCAAGACCTACCACAGAGGCAGTAAATTGTGCCATTCTTATTAGACAATTACAGTAAGGCATTATGTGCCACACCTTAGTGTGAGGCACTAAAACAAACATGAAATCACACCTCCAGGAATATTGGGTGAATTTGAAGGAAGCACTGTGACATTACATACAGAGAAGTACCTGTAAGATATTTGAAATGCATTATGGTGCTTTGGGAGCAGGAAATACTCTTCACAGGATGGGCTAACATGCAAATATGTTTCATGTTAATAATAGCTTACATAACCGAGTGAGTGATGACCCCTAGAGGGTGCTGTGTGCCCGATAATTTTGTTTGTGTAGTTTTTTTGGTTTGTAGACACAGTTTCCCAGAATGAAACTCGGTCAGGTGATGAGAGCGCTCACCTTAACCGAGGTAGCTGATGTTTGTTCTGGGAAACTGGGTCGAGCATTTTTTTATTTTATTTTTTTTTTGTGGTCATTTCTTTTATCTTCTTTTATTATGAGTTTACATCTGTTGTGTACTGTATGTCAGTTGTGTTAAGTTGATTCTAGTTTTATGTTTATGTTAATTTTGCTTTTGTTTTGTGGAGCTGGTTAAATGTAGTAGTTAGCTTGTCCCTTGTTCTGTGTAAATACTGTTCTGTGTGTCTCCAGTGTCCGAGTACCTTTCTTACCTCTTGTATGTGTAGTCACTTGTATGTTTCGTCACATGTAGGTTTAGCCTATAGTATGGATTAGACTCTTGTGTGTGTTTAGCCTCTTGTGTGTTTGCCAGGGTTAAGACATTGGACTACGGTTTGGAAGATCCCAGGTTCAAAACCCACAACCACCAAGTTGCCACTGTTGGGCCCTTGAGCAAGGCCCTTAACCCTCAACTGCTCAGATGTGTAATGAGATAAAAATGTAAGTCGCTCTGGATAAGAGCGTGTGCCAAATGCCTACATGTTGTATGTTACTGTAGTTCCCGTGAATGTTCAGTTACTAACCTAAATAGATACTAACCTGCATAGTTCATAGTCTGTTTACTCTCCCCATCTGTTTATATTGTTTAGTTAATTTAGTCTTCTTGTTTGTTTTGTGTCCTAGTATGTTTAGTCTGTTTAGTTTCCTGATGTTTAGTCCTCTTGTCTGTTTTGATATTATTTTGTGAATGTTTAGTTTGAAACATGCTCCATTCGTAAAGCCAACTTCCTTTGTTCATGTTTGTTTTGTTTAATTTCATCATTAAAAGACTTGTAAGCCCACTTCCTCTGCATCTATGCCTCATCCACCTACAGTTCATGATAATCAAGGAAATATCAAATGGGCATGTTGTTGAGATGTTTTGCTATTTGAAAAATTACTGAAATCATTATGTGCCACACATCAGTGTGACTCATTAAAATAAGCATGAAACAACACCTCTATAAGCATTGTCTGAATTTTAAGGAAGTACTTAGGCATTGTGACATCACATACTCAAAATAAGTACCTGTAAGTTACTTGAAATGCATTATAGTCAGAGGTGGAAAGTAACGAATTACATTTACTCGTGTTACTGTAATTGAGTAGTTTTTTTGTGTATTTCTACTTTTTAAAGTAGTTTTTAAAATCTGTAATTTTACTTTTACTTAAGTACGTTTTGTTTGAAGTATTGTAATTCGCTACATTTTAAATCATATTCGCTACTGAGTAAAAAATAAATGAATGAAAATGCTAAAATAATACAAATATTATGCTTTTGCGCTCGCGTGTGTGTATCATGTCCTGGTCGCGCCGCTTCAGACTCCACTCCAGGTTTTCTGACATCGGCAGCTACCTGACCTTCCACACAGTCGCTTCCGCCCTGAGAGTGACGTCATCGACTAGCGCGACCATATATAAACCGGAGAGAGAGGCGGGAAAGAGGAAAGATTGTGATTTTGGCGTTTTGATATTTGGTTGTATATTCCGGTTTTTACTTTTTGCCTCCAATTGACTTTGATTATTGCTTTGTTCCTTTGGTTTGGTTGGTCTTTGTATATATTTGTAGATAATTTCACTGTTTTTGGTTTAGGGAGTCCGGGAAGGTACCTGTATTTTTGTTTGTGTGTGTTTTTTTTTTTTTTTTTTTTTAATAATCTAGCTACTAAATATAAATACCATTTTGTTTATTATTTTGGCCTGGGTCCATCCTGAATCTGATCCTCCTCCTGGTGTGTGCGTGCGTGCGTGCGTCATTATTTCATCAGTTAATGATTGGATCTAGTTCTTTCTGCCATATACCACCATTTCCATACAGTTTAAAATAGAACCCTGAACCATTCTTTTGCTGTATGGCCCTAGACTGGGACGTACAGTAACACCATATTTAAGTGACCACTTTGGTTTTCAAGCACAAGAAAGACAACAGCTTTATTATGCAAAGGTGTTCCTTCAGTTATAAACAACTAGTTTGAGATTTATATCTGCTCATCTTTTTTGAACTACGCTAGAATGCCTCATCCCACCCCCGCTGTTAAAAAAAATAAAGTAACTCGGTAACTTTTACTCTGAGTAAATTTTTTAATGAGCTACTTTTTACTTTTACTTGGGTAGATTTTTATAATGATAACTTTACTTGTACTTGAGTAAAATTTCACTGAAGTAACAGTACTTTACTTGAGTACAAAATTTTATTACTCTTTCCACCTCTGATTATAGTGTTTTATAGTTTGCATGGAATGTAAAGGACTAATACCTGTATACAGATGCAGTGCATTTGATAACTGTTGAAATAAAACGGAGGATAAAGACATTTTGGAACCTGATATGGGACAATTGGGCTTTGTTAACTCCTAGCAATTTATTTTAATTATTAATCTGTAATTGTTAGAAATTTTGTTAAAAAAGAAAGAGTGGTACAGAGTGACTTATCAGCAGTTAATAATTGACATTTGTAGACAAATGATGATTCACTGATGCTATCCCTGAACCATGCTGTAACACCATTCAGAGCCTTTAGATGGAGCACAAAACCTTACATGTTTTGGGCACAGAAGTGGGCAAAAGAAAAAAAATCCAAACTAAAAAAATATTTTATACATGATATCTGTTTTGTTAAATGGCCTGACTTATTATACAGCTGTCATTAGGCACATATCTAACTTTATGCACCTTTGGGGGGGGGGGGGACAACCATCTAATATGATCTGTGGGGGGAAAATATTCATTTATTGATTTGGTTCATGATAAAAAAAGTGATTCACCTGATTGTACTGTAGGGGTTGTTTGAATAGTTGAAGCTGTTCTGCAGTACTTTGTTTCCTGATTCCAAATAGTTCTGTTTTGTGTCATTAACCTAGAACCTGCTGCCATGTGCTTTTTAAGTGAGGAATGGATTCTGTCTAGTCTGTCTACAATAGAGGGCTGGTTGGGGAAGTGCTGTAGTGATTGTTATCATTCTGTGAGTTCTCCACAAGGGAACCTTCCAGGGAACATTCCACTTTTATTACAGACTTTTAGCAAAAATGTACCCAGTTTTTCTCAGATTAGATACTTCACTCATGAATGGACTCTCTCGCAATTATTTGGAAAATACTTACATTGAAAATGCAAAACATACCTGTCCCTGGCAACACCCTCCCTCATATTTCTAATTTCACAATCCTCAACACTCTGGTGCCATTTGGTTGTGTTGGCCTACACTTGATGACAAGTGTACACAAGCTGAAGCTTTATAAAGCAATGAAAATTTCAGGCACCTATTATAGTTTGTTTCACAAGGTTTATAGTGTCCACTAGGGGCCTCCAGTGGACAAAGAATACAGGTCATTGTACAAGTTTATTTTAAATGCTGAGTGAATATGGAGGTGAGTATTGAATAAGTTTCCACATGGTCAGAGCATAGACTAATTAAAACAACCAATCGTAGCTCAAATATCTTCTTCATCATGGGAAAGACCACTCCAGTCAGAATAACACTTGACTCTTCTTTCTTAGAAGAACAGCAGATGAGAGGACCCAATACATGGTGGGAAAATGTCCTCCACAATAGAACAGAGCCATTTTTTCCCTTAATAAATCTATTATAATTCTATAATTATAATTATTATTTATCTGTCTTAAACATTGATCATGTATATATTGGGGGCAGGAAATATTCTTTACAGCATGAACTAACCTGAAAAAAATGTTTTTGTGCACATGCACATGTTAATAATAATTTAAATACCCCTAACAAAACCTTGCTCATCAAATCATGATAATCAAGGTAATATTGTCAACTGAGTGTGCTTTCAAGATCTTGTTCTCTGCAAGACCTACAGTACAACGGATGCAGTAAATTCTTATGAGAAAATTACAGTAAGGCATTATGTGCCACACCTCAGTGTGAGGCACTGAAACAAACATGGAACCACACCTCCAGGAACATGTAGCAAATTAGCTCAACAAGGGAATATTTACAACTAATTATAACTAGTTATAACTAATAATAAATATTTAGATTAGAATTAACTGCAGCAGAATTAACATACAATTATCTGATCTGTCCGTCTACCGAGCAAATACTATAATTATTTATTATTTATAATTATTTATTGTTCCTGGCCAAGGAAGGATAGCTTTCCTACTTTGCAGTACTAGCAGTAACTTAGCATGTAACCAACGGATCAACAATTCAGTGACTTTAGATTGTGAGCAGCACACAGAGGCAATCTATTGTGAAAATAATGAATTTAATAAAGGAGGCTAACATATAATAACATTAAGCAAACACATACATACAGGGTAAAGGACAGTAAGGAAGAAAGAAAAGAACAAAAGAATGGCAGTATTTCATATCAATCAACCACAACCTAGTGAGAATCATCAAAGAATCAAGGTTCACCTTAAAAAGGGGGTCAAACTTAAACACGCATCTAAAGCGTTTTAAGGGATACTTGCATTGGTCTTTGTTTCTGAAAAAGAGTCCTGATTCAGTAGACACGAGGGTGTAGATGATCGACCTCAATGTGTGCGCTGGAGATTTTCCTCTGGTTCCTCGAGAGGGAGGAATAGTCCACAGCGAGTTGACAAAGTTACTTGAAGGTAAAAACTGCAGAAGGTTAAACTCAAGAGTAGGGTTGGGTATCGTTTGGGTTTTTTTCGATACCGGTGCCAAATTGATACTTTGAAAACGGTACCGGTGCCAAAACGGTGCCTGAACCGATACTTTTAAGCCACAAAATTATAGTGGATGACTCAAGAATGAATTTTTATTGAACAAAAAAATTTTATGCTTAAAATTGAACAATATATTAAAAATTTAAAGTATATATGAATATGTAAGCTTCAAATTTTAGCAATTCTTTTGCAGAAATTTCACCATATTTGCCTTTTCTGGCAAAATACGACACCTTTCCTGACTTATTGCCCTGCACAGGACATACATAGTCTTCTTTACAATGGTAAATGGGGTCACTGTTGTAGTGCTACTAGTACTAGCTGGAAAGCCATAATTATAAACAGAATCCATGTTACATTAGTATTTTACAAATCGTTTGACTATTTGTTAGCATGAATGCAAGATTTGCATTTTGCTATTAACGTTACATTATCCTACTACTGACCCGCGGAAAGGCTGCTGACGTCATCATAATCGGTGACTCCTTTTTGCTACGGTTGGTGTGACTGGGACTGAGGGTCGTCCACACCGATAGCGCCAGCTGTTGTTCACAAGAAAACACGGTGCCTCCGTCTGCTTTAAACTTTATTCCGTCTGCCCTCGAATGTTTCATTAGATTTGACGTGTTTCCGCCTTTACACGCAACTGCTGTGAAACATTTGCTGCACGTCGCGGTGTCGGAATCCTTTCTTGTGAAATACAGCCACACTTTCGACCGTTTAGTTTTAGGCATTTTAACGAGAGTTGTTTACTTTAGCATGCTAAGCTATCGGTAGACCGCCTGCTGGCGTCAGATTACGTAACGTTAGTTACTGCATTCACGCGCATGTCGGATGGTCTCTCATTTCCGGATGATTTGTGCTTTTAATTTCTTTAATTTAATCTAATAAACTATTAATCTACAAAAATATATGAATATGGAGAACAAATATTTCAATCGACAGTTCAGGCATTTAAGTGGCACCGAAATGAGGCACCGAAATTCGCATTGTTTCGGTCCGGTACATACCGGTTCTATAGGTATTGGCACCGGCTTTCGGTACACAACCCTACTCAAGAGATGAGTTTTTCAGAGAGTAGAAGAGTGTTCGTCTCAAAAGAAGGGATTTTTTTGAGCCCCGAATAGCCGGTGTTAGGGCTTTTTGATAGTGCCCCGACACACCCACCGTTTGGGTGGAATGGCCAATCAGAGGCATGTATTTTTGGCGGGAAAACTTTCTTTGTCTCCTGTTTATGGCCCCTTGGAATTTTTACTGCCGGTCCAGAGGTTGTTGCAGTTTATTTGAAAATGTTGTAGAGAGTATATGATGCCTTACATGATCACATAGAATATGTCATTGTTTGAGAAATAAGGAGTAGATAATTTTGATACCAAGAAAGGCACCTTTAGGAAATAGGAAAACGGAGATACATTCATACACTCGAATATAGGTAATTAGAGTCTAACTAAGGCTAATAAAAGTTGTAACTAGTGTAATCAGATAAGGGAGCATGCACACAATGCATGCATCTACAGAATACCTTTATAATTGCATAATCATGATATAAAATAGGGTAAATGTCCTTATGTGTGTGCGTGATGTGTATTGCAAGTGTGGAGCCAGACCCCTGGTCTGGTTAGGCCGTTGGTGGCCGGCACAGAGGTCTCCTGATAGTCTTTGGAATGTGTTTGAGGTTTGATGTTGAGACTGAGGGAACTAATCTGTTTAGCCTCCTTGTGATAAGGATGGGGAACTCACTGGCAATAAACATCCATATAAATGTAGAATGTGGGTCCAGGTCTGTAATTCATATGCAAATGTCAAAGCCTAAAAGGGTCTCTTGCAGACATAGAGTCCAAACGATCATCTGTGATCCTAAGCAGACGCTACAAACATTATAGGTGAATTTTAAGGAAGTACTTAGGCACTTTACATACATGTTTTAATGAGCATGTAAGTACCTTTAAGATTTTTGAAATGCATTATGGTGCTTTACAGTTTTCATGGAATATGGAAAAATAAAATACAGGTGTGGAAGTTTCCCTGCTGGGACTGGGCTGTCATAAAAACTTGGAAAAAGTGCCATACTGGAGTGTAAGATATGGGGAACTTTGTCTGTTTTGTTAGGATTTTGGTGGCATACAGTAGTTTGTCTCCTCTTGACCACTCTGGTTGCCCATTAGTATTAAAACCACCTATGTTTTGGGTTTCCATTCTGCCAATGGGGCAGTTCTGGCTCCTCTGGTGGTGTGCTGTGCTGTCCGTGCACCAGAAAATTTGGCAGTTGATCTCATACTGTAGGTGCTGTGGGATATTGTGTGGGGCCTCTCTAGATCAGATTTGAATGTTTGGAGCATCCCATGTGTGCTTGATTAAATCTGGGGAGTTTGGAGGTAGAGTCAACAGTTTCCGGGTTTATTAACGCTGAGCCCTGTGTGCAGCGGGCTGTGATGTACTGGGTGTTCTGGTGCATTCTATCGTCACCAGCATTAACTTTTTCCAATTATTTGTGTGGATTGGCTTTTCTGTGGGATCAGACAGGACAGGCTAGCATTTTCGTTCGTCCCCCCACATGGTTTTTAGCTAGAGTGGCGATGATCCTGTTACCAGTTTACTTTAACATACTTTATATACTCACTGTTAAAGCTTTATCATTATTCACCACAATTGACCAGCTATGCGAGATTTTGAAGTGAAATGTTAGCACTGTTTATCATCCAAACACTGAATAAGGAAATATTTTTTGAAACAATGATATTCCATGTCTTCCAAGGGGACTTTGTTCGGACTTATGGCAAGGTAAACTGAAGCTGTTTTAATGTATTTGCCAATTTTCATTAATGTTGCGCCATTTGGTCCGGCCGGCCTGCATTTGATGGTGAAGATTCATTAAGCCCTGAATCTTTGCAGTCACCTGTTATTTTTTGTTTCACATGGCTCAAGTGTCCACTCGGGGCCTCTAGTGGTCAAACATATAGAGCTTTATACAAGTTTATTTTAAATGCTGAATGAATGTGGACGTGAGTATTGAATACAGTATGGATATAAGGTGACTTTAAGTTACAAGTTACATTGCAATGTAAGGCAAACAACTCTAACATCATTACAGAGCTAACATCCATTATCACATATCCTTAGTCTTACTGAGAGCAACTTACCTGTGGGTTACAACTGAGGCATCTCATGTCTAAACACTTGTATCCTAATGGAAATGATCTCTTTCCATATTCACAAGGCACTAGGTCTCAGTGAATGGATTCCTAAGTATGAAATTCTGTATACATTGATCAGCCATAACATTAAGACCATTCAGAGTAATACCACCAATTTTCATTAATGTATGTTTTGAGTGCCCAATATGGCACTGGGAAAGCTCTGGCTTTTCTGAGTGTGTGCTACTGTGTCTGGTACCAGGAAATTAGCAGCGGATCTTTTGGGTGTTATGGTTTGAGGACTGGGGCTTAAATGGATCAAACGTTTGTTTGGAGCATGGGCTAACCTGCAAAAAAAATTGGTGTACATGCACATTATAAATAAAAGCTCGACTGTAATAAAACCTTGCTTATAAATCCATGATGATAATCCAGTAATATCGTAAAATGTTGTTGTTCTCTGTAGCCAGACCTACGTTAGAGGCAGTAAACTGTGCCAGTCAAAGGTGTTACTATTTTAATTGTAAAGAATTACAGTAAGGCATCATGCCACACCTGAATGTGAGTCACTAAAACAGATGGCACCACACCTCTAGGACCATTGTGTGAATTTTATGTAAGCACTTACAGTATGCACTGTGCCATTACTTAACTTAAGGAAATACTTGTAAGATATTTAAAAAGATTGTAAAATATTTAGAAGGTTCCTTGTTGGCACTGAGATGGAAAATAGAGGATATATAAGATATGGACAACTATATCGCTTCTGGATGCATTATACTGTGTATATATATATAATATATAATGCATCCAACATTATAATAGTTTTGCTTCGCTTTACCTCTTAAAAGGAAGTATTACTGTAACTCTCTTTAAGAAGTCAAGTGGAGCAAAACTATGCCAGATAGAGAGTATATAAAATAACTAACTAAATAATTTTTTTTTTTTAAGTCCAAAGTTAAACCTGTTGCCATACAGTATGTTCCCATATTCACAAGGCACTAAATCTCAGTGAATTGAGGCCAAGTCCGTGGCCCTGGGCTCTTTGCTTGCTTGCAGTGTGGTGTACTGGGTATTGTGGTGCCTTTCTGTCATCCTCAGCAGTTTCCTTTTTTTTTTTTTTGCTGCTGCATTTGGGTGCCTATGATACTGTATCCGATTTACTGGTTTATATATAATTACTAATTAATGTTACTTACCCCAGGTGAACAGCTAGGGGAGATTTTGGCGTGTAGTGTTCACTGTTCATCAACAAAACACTGAATAAGGAAGTATATTTTGGAAGACTGGTATTCCAACTCTTCAATAGAAACTTATAGATTAATGAACCCATGGCAAGATACATTGAATTATTTTATTAATGATTATATAGTTTTAATAGCTTGTGGTTTGAATTTGAATTTGAATTTGGTTGCAAACATTTGGCAAATGTGATCTGTTTTAACTGTTGACTACGAGTTGCAGTAGTGGAATTTTCCTTTAAATACAGTAGTTGACCTGATTTCAGCTTACTGTAGTTTTTGTACACAGGCTAATTGTACTTGTCCATAAATAGTTCAGCATATGCTGTTTTTCCTTGGCAGGTTGAAGTTTATGATAATTTTTTTAACACCTGTTTTGATATTGATGTATTCAAGGCCAAAATGTGTAGGCACAGACTACAGTACATATCTGTGGAGAAGGGTCTGTAGAGAAATAAAAGTATGTATACAGAATGGATGTGTAACGGTTAACCCCTAGATGGCGCCAGAGCGCCATTTGTATTTATGTTGTCTTTTGTGTTGTAGTTTGGTTTTTGTTAAGTTTGACTTCATTTCCCAGTTTGCACCTCGGTCAGGTGACGTAGAAGCTCACCTGAACCGAGGGAAGTTAATTTGATGTTTGCCTATGTTTAATTATAAATAGCCTGGCTGGACTCCAGTCAGGCGTCTAGCAACCGTTACAGAAAGTTAGTTTGTGTTGGAGTGTTTTTGTTTTATGTTTTGTTTAAAATTGAAAATAAAGAACATTGTTAACCGTCAGCTTGCCTCCGCGATCATGCCTCGCAAACACGGCCGACACAGACATGTAGGGAAACGTGACAGGATGTCCTTTTCTTATTATAATAAAGACTACATGTAGTTAATCACTTCAATTAAGTGCAATAATAAATATGCCTAAATTGAGCAGCTTATTGCCTGTGGTCTTTATGATAATTTAGGAAATTAATTAAACACAAAGGCACAACAATAAAAGTTGCTATACTGTAGTATTTTCTAAGATTTTAGTAGTGACAGTTTGGTTCGTGGATACCTCCTTTTTAAATTCTAAACATAACCAGAAAAGCTTCATTCCATGAACTCGAAAGATATCTATTTACAAGCTGTGTTTTTTCCCATAAAAATCCACAGACACATTGCCAGAGTGGTCAATAAATAACACAAGGCAAATGTGTGTGTGTGTGTGTGTGTGTGTGTGTGTGTGTGCACTTGTGTGTGTGTGTGTGCACCTGTGTGCGTATTTAAAAATGCTTCTCATTTTCGTGTCTTCCTGCTGCCAACAAAATGCCTTCCAGCATGTTTTATCTCCTGTTCCTCCTGCCTGCTTTCACCCTGTCTGAGGTTACCACGTTCACAAAGTGTGCTCAGTTCTTTTCCGCAGGAATCCATCCAACAGTGTTGTACGATCCAGTGGACAACAATCGTTACACACAGATATGCCAGTGCCTCCTCGACCAAAATGAGAGGCCGCAATATTTTTATGCCACTCTGTATGACACCAAGAATAAAATCCCTGTTTACTCAGCCTACGAGTTTCGACGTGCAGATGTTGACAGGGTTGATCGTTGGTATGTGGAACCACAGGTAACAACATTTATGATGATATGATGTCTTTTGTCTGAAAGTATGTCAGAAATATTATTATTTTGAAAAGTAGCTCTTTATTATACTGTACTTGTATTTTGGGTCATTTGTAACAAATTGCTGTTTAACAGGTAATAATTTAAAATGTGCAATAAATGTGTGTGTGTGTGTGTGTGTGTGTGTGTGTGTACTGTATGTGTACTATATGTGTGTGTGAATATATATATATATATATATAAAAAAAAATATCATGTTTGCAAACAAATGCAAATTGATGGATGTGTTTTGTCAAACCTCCGAAAGAGCCAAACATTTCTTTCATATTTTAAAAAACATGCCAGCAATAAATATCACAGCCATTCATTACAGCCATCTGACTTCATAGGATTAGACTCAGGTTAGACTCACAAGACACTCACAAGACATTATTTAAACATTTTCTTACACTAATAATTAGATAGTAATTAACTATTGTTTGTACGGGATTGCACTCATTATACTGTATATTTTACGGATATTAATAGTTTATAGCTGTCTAATTTACATTAACCAAGGACTTCAGATTTGTGAATGGTATTCCACCCTTTGATCACTGTAGCAAGTACAGCCGCTAGCACGCGCCACTTTGCCCGCCGCCTCCGCCGTACTTAGATTGTCTGCCCAAAAAAATGTCCACCCTGACATTTGTATATTTGGTTTTGAGAATTTAAATATTGTTTTGCTGTCTTTATTAAAAAATACATGAGACCATGCTGATGTCCGAGTCTTGAATAACTTTTGATGGGTTTTGATGATTTGATTTAGGTTTGTATTCATCAATTAGTATAAAAGTACTCTTAATAGTTTCTTAACAGTACAATCCGAATGCTTAGCAATGTAACTTCTATCTCTTTTAGCTCCAGCTAGTGTGATAAAATGATGCTTTCACAGAATTGCTGAATGAATTCACTGTGGTTATTCATAATGAAACAAATAGTCCAACAACAACGACAGCAATTGTGTAGCAAGCACGGTAGTGTAGTGGTTAGCACTGTCGCAAAATTAGACAGTTCTGAGCTGTAAAAAACATGGCTATGATCCGTATTTGTTACAATGTAAACCCTGGAATTTGGCGGGAATAAACTGTTTTTATAACAACATAAACATGTTAATTAGACAGTTATAAACCATAAAAAAAAAAAAAAATCTGTAAAAAAAATTTACGGTAAACTTCTGACAACCACAGCTGCCATTTTTTACCGTAAAATTTACGGTTTATTATTTTTTTCGCAGTGCAATAACGGTGCTACCGTATTTTTTACAGTAGAATTCTGGCAACCACAGCTGCTGTTTTTTTAACGTAAAATGTACTACTTTCCAAATATTTTTGTACAAAATCAGTACACAAAACATTTTTCCAATATTTTCTGCTGTGGCGTCACTGTGATATTTAATAAAAACTTAAGGCGTGACGTTATGTTGTTTTCGTTAAGCAGCAGCTTCCTTTGTGTGCTGCCATGGACACCCTACTTGTTTATTCTTTTATGTACTGTAAACTCATATGTTAGCCAATTCCATTGATGCCTTCAAATCTCTGGCATCCGTGGTTGTTTTTTTTTACCCCGTTGTGCTCTTTGGGTAATTCAGACTGTGTTTGAGTGTTTTTTCTTCTTCAAAGTAGCTCTGGTGTTAATATATATACTGTATATATATAATTTATAATTTTTCAAACCAACCAAAACTCTCGTACCACTAAAACTGGTGGTATATTATCATACTCTGAGTTTTATTGCTTTTACTTACTTATATATTTAACCTTTTCATTCAGTATAAAATTCTTCTTTAAACTAACAACCCTTTTCTCTCTTTACTTTTAAAGTTAGATGAAGCAAATCTTCTATGTATGGCATCTCAGGGCAACATCCCGTCAACCAATCGAGGACAGCGACAGGCTCTAAACAGTGATTATGAGGGATCTGGCTATGACAAGGGCCACTTGTTCCCTGTTTACCACACTCACAATGCAGACACCATGCTGGCTACCTCGACGCTGACCAACGCAGCTCCTCAAGATCCTAGTTTCAACCGTGGTCAGTGGAAAAAGCAGGAGGAAGATATGGCCAAAGCAATGCAGCAAAATTGTTACAGGGCTTACATTGTCACTGGTGTAGTCCCTGGAAATCAAGTAATTGGGAATAATGTAAGAGTGGCGAGTTATTACTGGAGTGCTTACTGCTGTTTTGGAAACAGTGGTTCACTAAGCTCAGCTGGCTACATTGGCCCTGATAACAATGGTCAAGTGCAACAGGGCAGTGTGATGTGGCTGGAAAAGCAGCTTAGCGGGTATTATGAATCTTACTTCAGTATTTTTCAAGGCTCATGCTAATACTAATACTAATGATACCATGGAACATGTTTCATTTAAATATGTTTTAAAAATATATAAAATCTGATATATATGGGTTATGTGTGTATGTTTGTGCGCGCAAGCATATGAAAGAGTCATCCTACACAGTAGCCCCCTCCCCCTCCTCTCTCATTTTACTTCAGCTTCACACACACGGAAACTCTGCTCTGTCAGGATTCTTAGGTAAAGTGCATGTTTGTTTTATTTTCTGCTTAATATTTTGTACTCATTATTTTTATATGAATATTTTTGGGTTGTCGAACAAATCATCAGAGTTCATTAATTCACATTGATATACAAGTGTTTACAAGCACGCTACCAGAATGAATTACACTCATAATCCAAGGTTTAACTTATACATTATGAAACATGTTTAAATGTTATATGCCATGAAGCAGTGTATTGTGTACATAACAATATGTTATATATATCAAATATAAATAAATATGTTTAATTTTATATATACAGAAGAACCTTGGATTACCAGAACAATTCGTTCCGGAAGTGGGCTCATATTTCAAAACACTCGTAAATCAAAGCAAATTTTCCCATGAGAAATAATCGAAAGCTCAAATTATTCGTTCCACAGCCAAAAAAAAATTATACTTAAAATTGTTAATACAGTTTACCTTGAAAAAAAAGTAAAAATAAGTCCCGACAGATAAGTGTTTCCATTTATGTGCCCAGGCACTGTGTGTGTATTTGTTTGTGTACAGTATGTGTGAAGCTTAAGTAAGAGGAGAGGAGGATTCTGCCCTCCACTCTTCTCATCTTACACAGTAACACTTCCTCCTCTCTTATTTGTGTTTCACACACTCACACATACACACACACTAATGGAAAGACTGTTTTATCAGAAAAATTAGCAAGGAACATCGTTAACAATTCTCGCATGTGTGCACGCTAAAGGAATCACTGC
This sequence comes from Channallabes apus, assembly GCA_030522415.1. Lineage (NCBI taxonomy): Eukaryota > Metazoa > Chordata > Actinopteri > Siluriformes > Clariidae > Channallabes > Channallabes apus. Next base: position 17,363,891 of record CM060110.1, on the reverse strand, counting down.
TGTAAAGTAAAAAAAAGTATAATTAACCTGAAGGCGGCGCGGTGGTGTAGTGGTTAGCACTGTCGCCTTGCACCTCCAGGGTCTGGGTTCGATTCCCCGGCCAGGCTCGATTTCCATCTCTGTGTGCATGGAGTTTGCATGTTCTCCCCGTGCTTGGTGGGTTTCCTCCGGGTACTCCGGTTTCCTCCCACAGTCCAAAGATATGCAGGTTAGGCTAATTGGCGTTCCTAAATTGCCCGTAGTGTGTGATTGGGTGTGTGAGTGTGTGTACTGTATGTGTGTGTGCCCTGCGATGGATTGGCACCCTGTCCAGGGTGTACCCCGCCTAGTGCCCGAAGTCTCCTGGGATAGACTCCAGGTCCCCCGCGACCCTGAATAGAAGGATAAAGCGGTATAGAAGATGAATGAATGAATAATTAACCTGAACTTTACCTCACCACAGAGCACTGTTTCTGTGTAGAGCAGAGAGTGTGTGTGTGTGTGTGTGTGTAGAGATGAGAAACTCGGATCAATTAACAGATTTGACTTCTTCTGAATCACTCACTAAACGGACTCATGAACACACTCGGCTGGATCCGGCTGTTTCACTCCGAGCTACTGTATGAGTCTGACAGATCCGCTGAATCCGACGGTTTAGATAAATCAGCAAGGACACGTATAGTATTTTGAGTCTTTTTTGTTTATGACCATAAAATATAAATGACAGTGAATAAAAAGTGAATGCCAAATATTTATTTGATTGACATATGCACATAGAAATAAGTTTAGACAACAACAAATATAACTAATAAATAAAATAATTATAAATATATTAGCGGTATCTGATATTTTCATTTTTATGGTTTAAAAACGGATAGACTATCTGGTATGGTTAGTTTTTTTTTATTTTACATAGTTAAAAAAGGGTGCTAAAGCCGGGATTTGAGCTTGAGTTTTCATGCATATACCGTAATACAGTCATTGTATAAATTGAGCTAAAGCATCACACTGTTAGCAGTGCTAGCATTACAATTCTGGTGAAGTTGTGTTTTGTTGGAAACCAACCTGATGTGGTACAAATGCCAGAGCCGTTTTTTCATCCTTCTTCTTCTTTGTCTTTCGGCTGTTCCCTTTCAGGGGTCGCCACAGCGAATCATCTGCCTCCATCTAACCCTATCCTCTGCATCCTCTTCTCTCACACCAACTAACTTCATGTCCTCTCTCACTGCATCCATAAATCTCCTCTTTGGTCTTCCTCTAGACCTCCTGCCTGGCAGTTCCAACCTCAGCATCCTTCTACCGATATATTCACACTCTCTCCTCTGAACATGTCCAAACCACCTCAATCTGGCCTCTCTGACTTTATCTCCAAAACATCTCACATGGGTTGTCCCTCTGATGAACTGATTCTTGATCCTATCCATCCTTGTCACTCCCAAAGAGAACCTCAACATCTTCAGCTCTGCTACCTCTAGCTCTGCCTCCTGTCTTTTCTTCAGTGCCACTGTCTCTAAGCCGTAGAGCATTGCTGGTCTCACCACTGTCCTGTACACCTTTCCTTTCATTCTCGCTGATACTCTTTTATCGGACAACACACCTGACACTTTTCTCCACCCATTCCAACCTGCCTGTACTCGTCTCTTCACCTCCTTTGAACACTGTCCGTTGCTCTCGACCGTTGACCCTAAGTACTTAAAATCCTGCACCTTCTTTACCTCTGCTCCCTGTAGCCTCACTGTTCCTCTTGGGTCCCTCTCATTCACACACATGTATTCCGTCTTGCTGCGGCTAACCTTCATTCCTCTGCTTTCCAGAGCGTACCTCCACCTCTCCAAATTTTCCTCCACATGTTCCCTGCTCTCGCTACAAAGCACAATGTCATCTGCAAACATTATAGTCCATGGAGACTCCTGTCTAACTTCATCTGTCATCCTGTCCATCACTAGAGCAAACAAAAAGGGGCTTAGAGCCGATCCTTGATGCAGACCCACCTCCTTCTTGGTTTTTACCTCCACTAGGGGTGCTCAACTAATCCTCAGAATCCACCGAATCGTTGGACTCATGAACACACGCTGAGTCTCCCAGATCCGGCCGTTACTAGCTAACATCTACTTAGAACAACTGAATGGTGTAATTATCAGTTTGTATTTATGCATGTTGTTTTCAGCAACAAAATAACTTAGGACTCAACTGATCCAAGTAAATGAAGATAAGGATTAGTGATTTGTGAATCATATACTGTAAAGGATTGGGTTATTTAACCCTGATGAATCCGGATATCTAGTGTAAAGATGCGAGGAGGGGTGTATGTGCGAAGGAGCACGGTGTCAAATTACGTGCGTGCACACACATAGCGACATGCTGACCCAGGGAGAAAAAGAAAAGGGATCTTTAACCTCTCTAATGAGACTTTCTTTCGCTTTACAGGTGTGCGCACACACGTGTTATAATAAACAGCACACGTGCCTGTACACACACACACACACACACACACACACACACATACAAACAAAGAAAAATGTGTTTTACGCGCACACACATGGCCATAGTGTTATAGTAAACAGTACACGTGTGCACTGATGTTGATTATACCAGTGAGAGACGCACACTAAGACCGAGCAGGGGAGACGATTACTCACAATTCGCAGCGCAAGAGAGAGAAAATCCATTGGTTCAGTTGTGATCACGTGATCACAAAACAAGAAGAACATGCGTGATACAGTACATAATACTCGGTACTGGTAAACCAAGACTTGTTTGTTTTTCAAGTCAAAATTTCTTTCAAATCTTTGCTCGTCTTGCGGAATGTTACAATGCATTCAATACAATGTTACAATGCATACAATACAATGAATGCATTTACTACTGTAATTAGTTACTGTATTATTAGAGCAGTTATTATTAGAACAGCATTCTTAGCTGGCGTTTGAAAACAAAGGATGCAATTAGATGTGGCTGTGGCTTCTGCTGGGAATCAGGAGTGTACATGGTGTGAATGTAAATTGTTTAATACATCTTTCTCATCTTTGCTGTAGGACAACATGAAAAAAACTTTAATCAGTAAACTATCCATCCCAAATTTTCCCTGAAATTGTGATGCCATAACTATGTTTAAAAGCAAGTGTACATTAATCTTTTGACACACAACCTGCTGCAGTTAGCATCACCTGTTAATTGTTTCTCACCTAGTCATTGCAAAGGCTATGTTACTACAGTGGTGTGAAAAACTATTTGCCCCCCTCCTGATTTCTTATTCTTTTGCATGTTTGTCACACAAAATGTTTCTGATCATCAAACACATTTAACTATTAGTCAAAGATAACACAAGTAAACACAAAATGCAGTTTTTAAATGAGGGGTTTTATTATTTAGGGAGAAAAAAAATCCAAACCTACATGGCCCTGTGTGAAAAAGTAATTGCCCCCTGAACCTAATAACTGGTTGGGCCACCCTTAGCAGCAATAACTGCAATCAAGCGTTTGCGATAACTTGCAACGAGTCTTTTACAGCGCTCTGGAGGAATTTTGGCCCACTCATCTTTGCAGAATTGTTGTAATTCAGCTTTATTTGAGGGTTTTCTAGCATGAACCGCCTTTTTAAGGTCATGCCACAACATCTCAATAGGATTCAGGTCAGGACTTTGACTAGGCCACTCCAAAGTCTTCATTTTGTTTTTCTTCAGCCATTCAGAGGTGGATTTGCTGGTGTGTTTTGGGTCATTGTCCTGCTGCAGCACCCAAGATCGCTTCAGCTTGAGTTGACGAACAGATGGCCGGACATTCTCCTTCAGGATTTTTTGGTAGACAGTAGAATTCATGGTTCCATCTATCACAGCAAGCCTTCCAGGTCCTGAAGCAGCAAAACAACCCCAGACCATCACACTACCACCATCATATTTTACTGTTGGTATGATGTTCTTTTTCTGAAATGCTGTGTTACTTTTACGCCAGATGTAACGGGACATGCACCTTCCAAAAAGTTCAACTTTTGTCTCGTCGGTCCACAAGGTATTTCCCCAAAAGTCTTGGCAATCATTGAATTGAGACGAGCCTTAATGTTCTTTTTGCTTAAAAGTGGTTTGCGCCTTGGAAATCTGCCATGCAGGCCGTTTTTGCCCAGTCTCTTTCTTATGGTGGAGTCGTGAACACTGACCTTAATTGAGGCAAGTGAGGCCTGCAGTTCTTTAGATGTTGTCCTGGGGTCTTTTGTGGGCCTCGGATGAGTTGTCTCTGCGCTCTTGGGGTAATTTTGGTGGGCCGGCCACTCCTGGGAAGGTTCACCACTGTTCCATGTTTTTGCCATTTGTGGATAATGGCTCTCACTGTGGTTCGCTGGAGTCCCAAAGCTTTAGAAATGGCTTTATAACCTTTACCAGACTGATAGATCTCAATTACTTTTGTTCTCATTTGTTCCTGAATTTCTTTGGATCTTGGCATGATGTCTAGCTTTTGAGGTGCTTTTGGTCTACTTCTCTGTGTCAGGTAGCTCCTATTTAAGTGATTTCTTGATTGAAACAGGTGTGGCAGTAATCAGGCCTGGGGGTGACTACAGAAATTGAACTCAGGTGTGATAAACAACAGTTAAGTTATTTTTTTTAACAAGGGGGGCAATCACATTTTCACACAGGGCCATGTAGATTTTGAGTTTTTTTTTCTCACTTAATAACGTAAACCTTCATTTAAAAACTGCATTTTGTGTTCAATTATGTTATCTTTGACTAATAGTTAACGGTTTTTGATGAGCAGAAACATATAAGTGTGACAAACATGCAAAAGAATAATAAATCAGGAAGGGGGCAAATAGTTTTTCACACCACTGTATGTTCTGTACCTGGAACGTGAGGAGCTAGTGCAAAATTAATAAAAATTAAAAAATTAAAAAACCATGAAGAATTGCATGAAATTTGAGTATATTGTTCATAAGTAACCAAAAAAATCACACTATTATGAAAGTGCAATTTACTTATAGTACATTTAACTTATTTTGATTATATTTAAATAGCACCCTTAAAATTGTCATTCACACAAGCATTTTACAGAACATTTTTATGAAATCGGAGTAAATCTTCTGAAATAGTTAAAAGAAGAAGTAAAAAAAAAAAAAACACCCAAGAAATAAAGTATTTAAACCTTAAAGTGCATTTAAGGGCCTCTTCCTCCCTATCTCAAGGAAGAAAGATATTTTATCAGAGCTTTTGGGTCTAAAGAAATTGTAGCATAAGGGTATAATAAATAACATTTATTATTATTATTATTATTATTATTATTATTATTATTATTACAGAAAGGTGTGCTTAGCAAATACATTTTTGTCAAATACTGTCTAAAATTTGTCAAATACTGTAGCTATAGATGTTGGTGTATGTATGATGTAGGTATACAGGTAGATGTGAGTTTTGACACCTGTCATAATAATATGTCCACACAATACAGCATTACACCTTTCAAATATAATAAATGTTTCATAGTGCATATGATGGACACACAATACAATGTGTTTTATAATTAATTAATTATTAGAATAGCATTCTTAGCTAGTGTTTACTGTATAAACGTGGGATGAAAGGAATTAGGTGTGGCTGGAAATCAGTTGTGTAAATATTGTGTAAATGAGAGTTTGTTTAATGCATCCTTCTTGCACAGCATTAAATGCACATACTGTATTAATTACAATCTACTGAAGGTGGCATAACATGTTCCTTGTTTCTCACCTAGTCATTGCAAAGGTTTTAATATGTTTCGTACCTGTACACTGTTTCAAATAAATCTGTAATTTCTAGAATAAAATAGTCAATATACTCAGTATAGTATTTGCATTTGTTTTTCAACATCATTTGTTCTATTCAACACGTGTTTCCACAGGTGTATTATAACGCATTTTGCATGTCTAACATATTTTGCTTCTAAAAATACATCTGAAAGCAATAACCCATTAATCAGGGAACCCTTGATTTCCTTTATATTACATCCTAATTTATTAGAACAACAAGTTAATATTTCTGATGTCAGATGCTACTATGGCTATAAAAATTCTTGCATGTACTGTACTGTAGGTTATTAAACATGTAAGCACAACTACCCTGCACTCTTTCTGATTGCACTAACTGAGCTCCTCAATCTACAGTACACTTGTCAATAACATACAGTACATACAACCTGTGACTTATCTAAAAGAGAGGCAACAGCTTTCGTAGATGTCAGTACCTTTGCTTGATTTGTCTCTCATGTAAGTGGATGGATAGCATTTACATCATTATAGATCTGTGCCTAATACACACTACGAAGAAACAGACATACTGTCTGCCAACACCCTTGTTTTTGTTGCTAGAAGTTTACTTCAGTTATCACGTCTACTGTACCTTAGGTTTTACCCTATCTACAGTATGTACATGTTAAAAGACCAATAACATTCCACTGGACATATCTTAATAAAAACAAGCCCAAATATTCAGGTGGTTTATTTATTAGAAATTACTTTAGAAAAATAAAAGGAATAAAGACTCTTAAACATTTTAATTAGGATTTAAAAATATATTTTGAATAAGACATATTTAAAAACTGTAAAACTGTACATAGTACACATTTACAATAATTGTTCAATGATAGAAGGTTAAACATCAACATTGTATACATAGGGTTAAGGTGCAAAAAGGAACCAGCTCCTTTCCATTTTTTCTTCCTTTCTTTTTCTGTGTGGAAAGATCATTGCTTGTACTGTATAAGATAAAAAAAAAAAAAAAAGTTTTTTGTTTAAATATGATTAACCCCGAGCTATGATTCATTCAATTTAGCTAAATCGGGATCCAGAGCAGAGTCTATGTAACAGATCACTAAAATAAAAAAAGTGTACATATAGCACATACAGATTATTCACAAAAGTGCATAAGGTATACAGTATAAGAATGCATATTTAAATCAGATGAGTACCTATTAAATGTAAAATGATCGCACAATTCTGTACAGCCTTTCAGTGTGAAAGGTCTATTGTGTGATATTATCAGTGTGATTAATGCCAATCAGTCGAATGCCACAAAGTTGTCCACAGTTGTTGTTGTTATTTAGGTGCTCCCATGGTTCGGTCGTTCTCTGCTCTTCTCTTCTGGTGAGAAAGTAAGAATTCATTTCATTCTTTGCCTCATCCTGGTTTTGCCAGAATTTTTCAAGTCCACGTTTCATTTCAAGGACCTCCTTTCTCTCCCGCTTCATCTCTGCTTGCCGTTTTTCTAAAAGGTCCCACTCTTTCTTCAGCAACTCCTTTTCTTTCTCAACTTGCTTTTCTTTGCATTTCAGCTCCATCCACCTCTCTTCTAAATTGCCCTCATGCACAAGATGCGTTGATTTGGACTTTCCTTCATCGAGTTCACACATCTGAAGCACTCGCTCTTTTTCTAAAATGAAAATTTTGATTTTCTGGTTAGAAATGTCAGGGTTAATGTTAAACATGAGTACCCCACCAGGCTAATGTTCTATTGTAAGGTGCAGCAGGTGTTTAGATTTGGAATGAGGCGCTTCTGCTATAATTACAGCAATAAGGTGTGAAGAACTATGAAGCATGGCATTCAAAAACATTATTCAACTAAAAGGTACATATGGAGTATTTTTGTTTATATTAAAAGGAAATTGTCCACCAGGCAAATATAAGTTAAAAACAGGCAAAAAAAAAGAATTATGTTGAATTATTATGTCATAATATCTTGAATTATGCAAAACATGCAATTTATTTACTTTTTTTAATACTTAGGAAAGTCAGTACTATGCAAAAACAATAGAAATGAAAATAAGACAACCTGGAAACAAATTTGAATATAGAAATTTTCTCATAGAACTGCATAAGTTTGCAGTACAGTATATAGTAAATAAGGAACAAAAAAAAAATCCAATAATACATATTTTTTTATTCATATTATTATACTATTATATTATTATAAGTGCAATTTAGAATTTTTTTTTAATTATTAGTTATTTTGATTATATTTAAATAGGACCTTCATACAGACAATTTAAAATGAATTTGGAATAATTCTTCTAATAAATCTGTAGAAAAAGACAAATGAAGCATTTAAACTGAATCTTCAATTTATAATGATTAAGACACTAATAAGGCATAAATCAATGGCTGCTTACAAAATGTTATTTTAAAACCTGTGCTACTAAATGGTTTCACTATTTCAATTCAAAGAAAATGAAAGTAGTTTTGACTGACCTAGCTCACGGTACAGTAAAGGCTCACAGTGGAAAAGTGCATTGTAGAACCCATAACTCTGTATCATCCCATGCTCGTCCAAAACTCTGAACATGCAGCGCATCCTCGCCTTGCTTCCATCCTTTTCACACACCTGGAAGTATTCGTCTTCTGTGATCAGGTCCTGGTTGAGCATTCGGTTGGCCACTGGCTCCACTTGTCTCACTGAATGAATAAGCTTCTTCCTCACTACATGCACATATGCAGCATGCTCTGAATAGGAGACACAACAATATGCATGAAATTATCAGTATCCGAGTAAATTTTAAACATGAGAATTAATAACTTAAATCAAGGATTCTGTCATTTTGATACCACAGAAAGAAAGTGTGTTTAGTAAATTTATTTTGTGCTTAGTAAATACATCAGTTTTACACATCTGTGAAATACACATACAATATTTGAAATACAGTGGCGTGAAAAACTATTTGCCCCCCTCCTGATTTCTTATTCTTTTGCATGTTTGTCACACAAAATGTTTCTGATCATCAAACACATTTAACTATTAGTCAAAGATAACACAAGTAAACACAAAATGCAGTTTTTAAATGAGGGGTTTTATTATTTAGGGAGAAAAAAAATCCAAACCTACATGGCCCTGTGTGAAAAAGTAATTGCCCCCTGAACCTAATAACTGGTTGGGCCACCCTTAGCAGCAATAACTGCAATCAAGCGTTTGTGATAACCTGCAACGAGTCTTTTACAGCGCTCTGGAGGAATTTTGGCCCACTCATCTTTGCAGAGTTGTTGTAATTCAGCTTTATTTGAGGGTTTTCTAGCATGAACTGCCTTTTTAAAATCATGCCACAACATCTCAATAGGATTCAGGTCAGGACTTTGACTAGGCCACTCCAAAGTCTTCATTTTGTTTTTCTTCAGCCATTCAGAAGTGGATTTGCTGGTGTGTTTTGGGTCATTGTCCTGCTGCAGCACCCAAGATCGCTTCAGCTTGAATTGACAAACAGATGGCCGGACATTCTCCTTCAGGATTTTTTGGTAGACAGTAGAATTCATGGTTCCATCTATCACAGCAAGCCTTCCAGGTCCTGAAGCAGCAAAACAACCCCAGACCATCACACTACCACCACCATATTTTACTGTTGGTATGATGTTCTTTTTCTGAAATGCTGTGTTACTTTTACGCCAGATGTAACGGGACACGCGCCTTCCAAAAAGTTCAACTTTTGTCTCGTCGGTCCACAAGGTATTTTCCCCAAAGTCTTGGCAATCATTGAGATGTTTTTTAGCAAAATTGAGACGAGCCTTAATGTTCTTTTTGCTTAAAAGTGGTTTGCGCCTTGGAAATCTGCCATGCAGGACGTTTTTGCCCGGTCTCTTTCTTATGGTGGAGTCGTGAACACTGACCTTAATTGAGGCAAGTGAGGCCTGCAGTTCTTTAGATGTTGTCCTGGGGTCTTTTGTGGCCTCTCGGATGAGTTGTCTATGCGCTCTTGGGGTAATTTTGGTCGGCCGGCCACTCCTGGGAAGGTTCACCACTGTTCCATGTTTTTGCCATTTGTGGATAATGGCTCTCACTGTGGTTCGCTGGAGTCCCAAAGCTTTAGAAATGGCTTTATAACCTTTACCAGACTGATAGATCTCAATTACTTTTGTTCTCATTTGTTCCTGAATTTCTTTGGATCTTGGCATGATGTCTAGCTTTTGAGGTGCTTTTGGTCTACTTCTCTGTGTCAGGTAGCTCCTATTTAAGTGATTTCTTGATTGAAACAGGTGTGGCAGTAATCAGGCCTGGGGGTGACTACAGAAATTGAACTCAGGTGTGATAAACCACAGTTAAGTTATTTTTTAACAAGGGGGGCAATCACTTTTTCACACAGGGCCATGTAGATTTGGAGTTTTTTTCCTCCCTTAATAACGTAAACCTTCATTTAAAAACTGCATTTTGTGTTCAATTATGTTATCTTTGACTAATAGTTAACTGTTTTTGATGAGCAGAAACATTTAAGTGTGACAAACATGCAAAAGAATAAGAAATCAGGAAGGGGGCAAATAGTTTTTCACACCACTGTATATTAAAGATTAATGTTTTTGTGCTGTTTATAAAAAAAAAAAAATAGAAGAGTCTATAGCCAGCTGAACAAAATGCTCTGAAAAAATCCATCAGAAAAGAAATATAAGAAAAATTAAGCAAAATTAGCTTTTATGCAACATACCCATCTGTAGAGTAAGCTCAGGCTCAAATTCCTGTAGTAGTTTGTAAAGTGCATTGCTCCCCTGTTGTCCTTTGCTAGACAAAGCTTGCAACAGCTGCTTCATTCGATCCTGAGAGCTTGGAGCTGCTACAATGGTCCTGTATATGTCCTCACTCAACAGACCCTGCTTCAGCAAATCTTTACATATTCTTCGTGTCTCATTCACACGCTCTGTCAGCTGATCCATAAAGATCATTACCAAATCTGCACACACAGACATAGGATAAACATTAGGAGAGGAGTAATACTGTAGCTCTTAGCAATAATGTACTGTACTTGATATGACATAACCACAAGTAAGTACAGCTTGTTAGGTCGTATGCTCGTTTTAATTATCTGATTGTGTTAAAATGATGCAAAATAAAAATTAATAAACACTAGATTTGATTTCTTAAACATGAATGGTTTAAAGTTTAGCCTTCTCCAAAAATGTAACACTCCTAGAAATTTTCAAATGTGTTAGTGTCCTCCAGTCTTTCTAAGCTGTGGGAAATAAGCGGGCTACAATGATGCCAGCACAGGCAAGCCGGGTGCATGACCAGCTTTTCACTTTAAACTCTCACTTAAAATCATATAGCATTGTAAATGATAACAAAATATTACTTTATAAATACTCAATTATGTCAGTATAAAATAAGGCAAAATTCTAAAATAAATAAACAGAGTATATTTTTTTCATAATTAAAAATAGGTTGATAATTATTAGGCATTATATTTTTTAAGCTTGTCAGACTTTTTCATCTCTGTTCCCACACTGCTAAGGTTTCACAGTACCACTGTCATTAGTCCTGTTTTTTTCTCCTCCTGTTCTTTCGTTTTCAAATAAACATTCCTGACTGACATTTGATAACCGGGAGTTTTTCAAACAAAAGTATACTTTAAATTCCACATTCAGGAGCTGTAGCAGTCACGTTTAATCTGAATCTGAATCTTGAAACTACTGTATAACATTATAATCTAATAAAATTTTTTTATAAAAGATTAATCTTTTTGGTCATATGGGAATTATGTTCAAATCGTTAAGATTAAGGTGTACTGTATATTTCTTCAACATTATCTACAAAAATATGTACTAGTTGAATGAAGGTGAGGTATTTTTCTTGAATGTTTTATGAATATACCTTTTGTTTTATCAAGTGTCACAAAGTACAAGTAATGTGACGTGTGTCCTACATTACTGTACTTCTTTAAGACTTTTAGAATGTAACTTTTCAGAATGTACTGCGCCTTTTTAGTATTTTAGTCATTTAGCAATCACCTCACCTGAAGGTTTCTCAGCTTTATTGCATCATTACAGTATAATAAAGTAAGAATCTTGAAAAAAAATACAGTTGTATTTGGGAATCACAATATGATGGCACAATAAATTATCAATTTGTGACATGTACTGTAATTGAGCCATTTACATTAGGATGAAGCAAATATATACATTAATTATATAATATATTTAAGTATATAAATTATATAATATATATAAGTATATAAATTTATAAATAATTATATTTAATTTAGAGAATTTAAATATTGATTTTTGTTAAGTTCAAGTTTTTGTTTTCCTTAAGTGAGTATACATCTTTTGAGCTGATTCTATATACAGTATGATGTGGTTAGGTCAAACTATTAAAATAGATGAAAATGCAGAAAAATCATCTAATTGTCACTCTGACTTTTCTACACAGTTCCCCAAAATAAACATTCATAGTTAGAATATATGTTATACTGTAAGTCCTATTTATGTACATGTAATTATATGTATTGTACCTTTTTGTTCTTAATACATTTATACTAAATACTGTATATAATGATTTGGCATCAAAATTGTTCATCTCATAATACTTTGCCAAACATCTTAGGTACATGTCATCATTGTTTAAGTAATAGTTAAAACATGACTGGATTACCCACTATTTTTCTGCATTACTCAATTCATACATTGCATATTCATTCTTTTTATTAGTAAATTAAGGTAACAATACTCAGTTATTCACTTATCTTACCCTGAGGTTTTTCCTGTGATATTCTTGGATACATGATAACTGTAGAACACAAAGAAAAACATAATTCATCCATGCAAATCAGGAAATAGAACAGTACTGTATGTTCTCATGTGCTTTTGTAAATGCTTCCTGTGTACAGGATACAGGATCAGATTTATTCAGTCACCCACAGACAAGCACACACACACACAAATATTTGTAAAGAACCAAAGTATGGCAATTTGCCTGTACTTGAATTTCTATTTAGTTATAAAATTTAGTAAATTTACAGGATTTTTTTTTTTGTTTAAAAAGCACAAAACTTTAATAATCTTAGTTAACTAATAATAATCACACTTATACATTTATTTAATTACTTAACAGAAATTATAACATATTAAATAATTATATATTACATGTAATTATCTGTGTGTGTGTGTGTGTGTGTGTGTGTGTGTGTGTGTGTGTGTGTGTGTGTGAGAGAGAGAGAGAGAAATAAATATTACTCTATTTACTTTAATCAATGTGTTCATTGATTAATCAATTAATTAACTTAATTATATATACAAATGTTCTATATACAACATTTGTATTCATATATTAATATTTTCAACATAGCATCTTTTTTTAATTAATATGCCACCATATAATATTTAAACTTATTATTAGTAGTAGTATTAGTATTAGTATTAGTAGTATTTCATTATTATTATTATAATAATAATAATAATTATTATTATTATTATTATTATACTATAAATCATACCCAAATTATATTAAAATCAAAATCTACTTTTATTTAAGACATATTTTATAGATGTAAGTAGGTTTCCTTCAAATGGTAATTCCTACCTGTTCCTCTCTTGCCCTGTTCTGCTTGCTACTTGTTGGATGTGTTTCTGTGTCTGTATGTCTTCACAGAAAGGCTTATATACCTAGACCAGTGACATATCTCAGCAGTTACAGTAATCATTTGTAACCTGCATTTCCCAGACTGTACTGACTGTGGCAAGACTTGATTTTCCTGTTCTTTAAAATTCCTTAATAGCTGTCTGGAAATGATCAGGGACTTAAGATCAGCCACCTAAGTTAGATAACTTTTTAACTAAAAGGGTGTAATGTGAATAGATGGACTTTATATGAGGAATTATATTTGATGAAATTTAAAAAAGCATTTTTTTTTTTAATTGTGCAAGCAAAAAAAGTTTGTACACCTACTGTATGTACTTACAGTTGTAACACCACCTTTGGCAGATTTCCAAACTTGCGAATGTTTTGTGATGCCAACTGGAAGACTGACTAATATTATTATAGTTTCGGTCACTATTACATGATTCAGAACAGTCCCGAAATATGCCTGGGTCATCTTGCATGCACAGCATGTTTGAGATCTATCGACAAATTTTCCATGATGTTTAAATCAGTAGATGCGAACGCCACTCCAACAGCTTCGCCTTTTGATCATGGTGTAGTTTCAGGTGTGTTTAGGATAATTTTTACTGTATGTTGTGGGAAAAAAAAAATTTCTGCTTCAGTTTCTTGACTGAGCATGTCACATTACAGAATTTCCTGCCATTCCATCATTCTTTTTCCTATAAACCCATATTTTCTGGGTCACTGGCACACAAAATGACAAAAACATCCACACCCATGCTTAACAAGTGTTTTTTTTTTTTCATTGGTCAAACGCTCCTCTTGTCACGGAGTCCTTCCACAAATGCCTTTGGCTTATTTCTTTATTTTATTTGAAACCTAAAAGCTATAGGATATATTTTTGTAACTTTCCTGCTTTGTAGACATTCGTTCTTTTTTTATTAGTAAATTAAAGTAACAATTTAGATTCTAAGACTTTGCAACCATAATGTTGCAAAACATTGCCCATGCACATTGAATAAAATGTTTTTTTTAATCATTTTATGTTTAGATATAAAGTAACTATGAGATGAAATTTGCAGAAAATTATTCTATAATACTGTTGGGGAGTTTAGGTTTAATTCTTTTCATAAAAAAAACCTCATGCTTTTTTTGGTTTGTTTTGTTTTGTTTTTTAATACGAGGGGCGTTAAAATCAAACCGGAACTTGTAATAAAATGTCTTGTGAATAAAGATGTAACATTTTTGACATTTGCAGAAGACTTAAAAAACATAGTATGGTGATGAGACTCTTAGCCACAGTTAAATATTTGTGCAATGGTGCAAACGTTTTAAAGAAGGCCATTGTTGAATGATGATCGCGGCCGATGTTGCTCGGAGCCCACTGCCAACATTTAGCTAGTGCCTGATCCTTAAAATCACCAGATAACTTGTTGCCAACTTTTGGAAGAGATGTATCTGTCTAGGCAAACTGTACAGACAATGATTCATGAACATCAATTGGACATTACAGGAACTTGGCTGCGAGTTATTGCCACATTTCCTGCATAGTTCTGACGTGGCTCCAAGCCATTTCATGTTTGGGCCATCAAAGGAGAAATTGTTCCTGGGATGCCAGTGTTTCAGAGATAAAGTACTGTAAGCAGTCTGATCATGGCTCCAATGAACTGAGAAAACATTATACCTTGATGGTATGCAAGCACTAGTGAAACCCTGGGATAAGTGTAGCATTAGTGTTGCAGGGGATTATATATAAATAAATAAATTATGTTTTTACTCTTATAACTATGTTCCATTTTTTTCTGCCAAATCAAAAGTCCCGCTTTGACTTGAACACCCCTCGTAAATTTGTCACACACTCTCACAAACATGCACAAACAGTGAAATGAAGACAATGGAATACGGGTTTTGTTTCTTGTTCTTTTTGTCTTTGTCTTTTTGTAAAATCTACTCCAGTTTTAGTTTATTTCTGTTGTACATCTATTTCTTTCCACAAGACATGGTCAGATTAAGACATTTATGTGATTTATTTAAGTGATTTATGAAATTTTACATTTCACCCAATGAAAATAGCTTCTCTTATAAATGACAGGGTAAGAATCACGATTGCATGGTACAGAATGTTCCTCAAATAAGGGTACACATATAAAAATACAGTGCAACTACACATAATATTACTAAAACTTTGTAAAAATTTGTGGCCATGTAACTTTCTTAGATAACTTGTCCCTTTTTTTCTGAGGATGCTAAATAAGCATGAACTAGCAACATAAAAAATTTTAACTTCAGTTTGAACTTGAATTTGAATTTTGGACAAGAAGATTTAGAACATTTACAAAGTTAGGTAACATTATAGGGCATTATAAAAAAGACCAGTCAAATAATGCTGATGTGCCCTTGAAGTGTCAAGGGTTTCAGATGGATTCCTGCCTTAGAAAGGCAAAAAGCTTC
>CM060110.1:17223158-17345658 GCA_030522415.1 Channallabes apus | reverse complement strand
AAGTGCAGGATCCACCCGAAAGTTTGTACTATAGCCCGACAATGCAGCAAATAACGGGGGCATCGACCAGTTTGTCCATCTCATCATTACACAAGCATGAATTAATGGCCTGTTACGCTGTCATGAGCAACATTAAAATAAAGCGGAGAAGCTTTAATTATTTAGAAGAGAACTACAGTCTTTCCGTTGATGTGTGTGTGTTTTCAGACGAGACGAGAAAGTTTTACTGTGTAAGATGAGAAAGGGGAGACAGGCGGGGCTGAAAGCAAGAGTCTCCACTTAATCTAGCCTCATACACACACAGCGGCCTGCATGCACAAATGGAAACACTTATCTGTCGGGATTTATTTTTACTTTTTTGAAAGTTAAAGTGCAGGTTAATTTGTTTTATTTTTACTTTATACTTTTATATGTTTTTTATGTATTTTTTTGGCCTGTGGAACGAATAATTTAAGTTATTATTACTTATGGGGAAATTAAATTTGGTTTATGAGTGTTTTGGAATACGAGCCAACTTCCGGAACGAATTATGCTCGTAATCCGAGGCTCCACTGTAATATGCATAAAATCTGTTTTAACATCTGAAAGTGTTTTTTTTCAAGTGGTCATTTTAGTCAGCGGTGGCAAGTAATTAAGTATGAGTCTGTTACTGTATTTTTCATGTATCTATACTTTACATCATTTTTTTTTACATAAACTTCTATCCACTAAATGTTTTTATGAAAAAGCTGTGCTTTTTACCTTACTACATTTTAAATCAAGACTCTACTTTTCAGTTCACAGTCATACAAAAGTATATAGATTTTCTAATCTAAACACAAGTGTTCATGCTACTGTATCACTCCATACCATGTAGGAAAGACAGAAAAAAACAATTCCACCAGTTCAAGTGGTCCAAGTTTACAGAAATAACTGGCAGGTCATTATGAAAGTACAGAATAACGTGAATAAAAAGAATGACAGGTCATGGTCACTTGGTCTCTGGGCTGCAGATAATTTTTTTGCTCCTTTTGCAAGCCTCTCAAATGAGCCTACTTGTAAGAATAGAATTGATGTAGCTAACTAACTAACATACTGAGCAAAAGAATTCAGAACTTATATATGGATATATCCAGAAACTGTGGAGAACTTGTATTTTGTACTCAATGTGAATTTTTAGAGCACTTTGAAATACTTTGAAGGACCTAGTACATCAAATCGAATAAGATATTTCAAGTGATACTTCCAAATAAAGGGTATCATATTTTTGGGCAAATTTCACTATATAGTTTGTGTATCTCTGCCACCTCTGAACAAAATATGCTTATTAAACCAGTTTAGGTGTGTAAAAAGCCAAATACACACATGAAAACACCCACAAAAAAAGTGTGTAAGGTAGGCTGATTTAGTAACAATATAGAATATGGAATACAGTATCTTTCAATATGAATTACACTCAGTGCTCTGAAAGCACTGGGCATTTCGGTCAGTAACAGACTGCTTCATCCAAGCTGTGTGACGGAGCGTTACCATAAGCCCTTCCATCATTCTGCTGTAAGGCTGTACAATCAGCATTGATTTCAGTTTTTATTTATTGTCTAAGATCTATATAGTGTAAAAATGTATTAGACGTTTTCTCCCTCATTCCTCTGTCACTGTGAATTTCCCCAATGGTTGGACAATAAAGGTGTATTATATTATATTATATTATATTATTGTAGGGAATATTAGATTTTTAGTATTTTTATGATATTCTGTGTGATGATCTGGTTAATGTTATTATTGTTATAAAGAAGGCCCTTGATGAGGGACGTAGTGGACAGAATGTGTACAATCGATTGAATGATGATCAGTGGCATGATGCTAATAAGGTGTTTTCTCCTAATCCTTCACAGCAGCCACCACAGCGAGTACAACCACAACAACAGCAGCAGCAATATAGACCCAATCCCTTCTCAGGGATGCAGGTAGGAGCATATGATGCATAGGGATGCCCGCAGAGTTTCAGCCCCGCGATGTTACTTTGTACCTTCGAGTCACCTCAGGTTAATGAGTTGCCCTTTATAGAATTGTGTATAGATGGTTCTGTATTCTCTTTTTTGGTGGATACGGGAGCTACAATGTCGTCTTTAGGTCATGATTATGAGGGACCGCTCTCGAATAAAAGTATCAGCTCTGTGGGAATTGAAGGGGTTGCTCAACGAAATTATTTCACTCCTCAGGTAACTGTAACATGTCCTTTAGATAAGGGAATTCATCTCTCTCATCATTTTGTCTGTATGCCTGATTGTCCTTTTAATCTGCTAGGACGCGATTTAATGAGCAGATTACACATGTCCTTGACTTTTTCTGGCGCAAAACTCACTGTTGAAGTGCCTGATTCAGTTCCTTTTTCCCACCTCACAAATATGCGTGTAAATAATTGTTTCCTTTCTTCACAGAACAGCTCTATTCCTGCTGCCCTTCAATGTGTGCCGAGCAGTCTGTGGGCTGAACATAAGGATGAGGTGGGGTTAGTACACTGTGTTCCTTATGAAGCTAAATTAAAACATTTGCAACCTGTGTACATCAAACAATATCCACTCTCCGAGGCCAAGGCCTCAGGAATAGATGAAATTTTAAGCTCATTGCTCAAGCAAGGTGTCGTTAAACCATGTGCTTTCTTATCTAAAACTTTAGATGCTGTGGCACAAGGTTTGCCTGCCTGTCTCAGGGCTGTGGCCGCGTGTGCGGTGATGGTACAAGATGCTGAAAAGATTGTTCTCTCTAATCCTTTAATTTTGTATTCTCCACATCAGGTTAAACAAGTGCTACAGAACATTCAAACACAACACATGACGGCTCAGAGACGGTCTGGGTATGAGATTATCCTGTGTTCTACAGTAACTTAGAGATAAAAACCACCTCTTCTTTTGACACCCTCGGATATGCTCTGGCACGCATGATCAATGCACAGGACGACACGCTAATAGACACAGATAATGACTGTTGTTCAGAGATTATTCACTCCACTAGTATACGTCCTGATCTATCTTCAGATTAACAACTCCATTAACAACTGGTGACATTTTGTTTGTAGATGGTTCCTGTTCAAAACCATATGATGGGAAATTTCTCTGTGGTTATTCTGTGTGTGCACTGCCAGATATAACCATTGAAGCTTACTCTCTCCCTTTCTCATCTGCTCAGGCAGCTGAACTTTTTGCTCTAACTCGTGCGTGTGTTCTTTCTGAAGGTAAAGATGTCACTATATACACTGATTCTCGTTACGCTTTTGGTATCGCTCACAACTTTGGCCGCATCTGGCAATCCAGGGGTTTTCGTTCTGCTGAGGGTAAGCTAATTTCTCATTCTTCCCTTGTTCAGGATTTAATAGACGCATGCCATCTACCTGGTACTCTTGCTATTGTAAAAACTAAGGCTCATTCTTCTGGTGACTCTATGGAAGTGCGAGGGAATTCGCTAGCTGATCGTATTGCTAAAAAAGCAGCTCAAAAACAGATTTTCTTTCCTGATTCTGGTTCTGATTTGATCAATACATCTTTTCTTGCTAGTTCCTTGATTCCCGATGTAGATTTATTGTCTTTGCAAGCTTCAGCCATGCCGAATGATTCCTCTTTTTGGCAAGCTCAGGGTGCCTACGTTGCTTCTGATGGTTTATGGTATTGTGCTGATGGCCATTTGTGCCTGCCGTCTCATTGTCTTCCGTTCCTCGTGCGCGAGTTCCACGGTGTTACACATCGTGCACGAAGGGGAGTTAAGGAAGATATGAAAAGACCCTTTTGCATAGCTAACATGCTTGGAACAATAGATTTATTAATATCTAGATGTTTGGTGTGTGCTCAGAATAATGTGACAAAGGGTTTAGGTAAACACGAAAGTCTTCTGTTACCTACTGCTCCGTTTGTAGAGTGGCAAATTGATTTTACACATATGCCTGCATGTGGCCCATTCAAATATCTTCTGGGTTTGGTAGACAAGTTTTCAAGGTGGGTGGAAGCTTTCCCGTGTGCTCGAGGGAATGCAAAGGTGGTGGCCTGAGTCTTAGCGAAAGAAATAATACCTCGTTATGGCGTTCCTCATGCTATTGACTCGGATAAAGGAACACCTTTTACATCACAGGTAACACAGAATTTGTGTAAATATCTTTCACTGTCCTGGCATTTTCACATTCCTCATCATCCACAGTCATCAGGTATAGTAGAAAGAACAAATAGGACACTGAAAGAAAAACTGACTAAAGCAATGCAAACTATGGGGAGTAAAAACCTGGGTTGATCTGTTACCTGCTGTTCTAGCTGAAATGAGAATGACACCAAGAAAAGATGTGCACATGTCACCACATGAAATTATATTTGGCAGACCTTTTCCCGTGCCATGGAGGAAAGGTAAACCCGCGATAGGAACAACTGATCTTGATGTACATATTGCTGAATATTCTGCTGCTCTAATAGATACTCTGAACAAACATTATGAACGAATTGCTAATGTGACTCCAGTACCCTCAACAAAACCCACACATCCTTTTAATGTGGGAGATACTGTTCTGGTAAAATCTTTGACCCCCGGAGAACTGGGAGATTGTAAATATGACGGACCAGCAGAAATAATCGCGATTACTCGTACTGCTGTCCTAACTGATCTTTTTCCACAGTGGATCCATGCTACTAGGCTGAAGAGATGTCCTGTCGGCGTGAGATCAAAGGATGAATAAATGTTTGTGTATTATTATCTTTCTTTCTCTGTGATTATTTTTTTTGTTTCCTAGACTGAAGACGTGCTGCAGTGATGACCAACCCGTGACGTGACACAGAGGGATTGTCTTGGGTTGCCACGGGACGACTTCACTATTGCTATTAGTTTACCATTCCTGGTGGTGTCTTAGCGCCTCGTAAGGTGGGACGAGTGCAGATTGGGCGTGCCCGCCCTCTGAGCACTGTAGCGTCAAGAAAGGCAATAGTTCACCACTAGTAGTTATTTATATGTTTGACATTGCGAACAAGATTTTCCACACACACAGGTTTACACTCAACCGGTTATATCTCTGTGTATTCTTTTGGTCACACTTCATTCTGTAGAGTTTATAGAACAGCACTTGGAGTATGGTGGTAAACTCTCCTGCCTCAGAATGAAGTTTCTTTTTGTCTTCTTAATCTTGAATGAGAGATTGTTGTACATAGTGCAACCTCATCCACATGATAATGTTTTTTGTCGATTCGCTAATTGGACCGCTAAGCGATATACCAATGATTCAGACCTGTTGTGTCTTTTAGGTCCATGCATTCTTCGCTGTGTGCAAAATCTTTTGTATAAGTATGTTTCAGGTTATGTTCCTGCGCCGTGTCCGATGACCTATTATCCGCCGGCGACTTCTTGAAAGTTCTGAGTTTTATTCAACGATGTTTCTTATGAATAAAAGGGGGGAACTGTAGGGAATATTTGATTTTTTGTATGTTTTATGATATTCTGTGTGCGTGAGAACAGAATGTTACTTCTTTCTCTTACCTCGACACAAGCTGCACTTTCAATAAACACATCCTATAGTAGTTTATGTTAAAGGTCGTAAAACTATTAAACGCTCGTAAATGCAGAGCTACTCCCAATTTTATGTTCTTCTTTACCGTATCTTTTCTAAACATTCCTGACCAGATGCAAACACTCATGCACCCACCTTTTCTTTGGTTCTTTGTGTGTGTGCGTATATATACTCCTGTCTTCCACAATAAACTTGGAACGTCTCACTGAGCACGGACTTGTGCATTATTGAGGGGTTCCCTGGTACCAGGCGGGAAGCAAAATACAGGCTGAGCACTGACTAGACGGGGTCTAGCAAAAACAAGAAATCCTTACAACATGTTCTGCTGATTCCTCTCTTCTTCCACAATCACACATACCTGAAGGGTGCTTTTTCATTAAATACATAGTTTTATTTAACCTCGTATGTCCTAATCTCAACCTCGAGATAATACTACTTTCTCTAGTACTTCGACCTGTGAATTTTATTTTTCCTACTTCTTGCATAATATTGTATAGATGTCGTCCTTTCTTCCCTTCATCCCATTGTCTCTGCCATGTCTTCATTATATTATTCTTTATTTTTGCTTTAACTTCAGCTTTGCTTACTGCCACTTCCATAATTCTGTCGAGTTTCAAAGCTTGCTTAGCCAACATATCTGCTGTTTCATTTCCCTCAATCCCCCTATGAGCCGGAATCCACAGAAATCTGACCGCTACATTGCTATTTTGTAGTCTGTATACAGTTTCATATATTTCATATACTATATCAGGTGTGTTGTTAGATGATAAAGACTGAAGAGACTGTAATGATGATAAGCTATCAGAACAAATTAAAACCTTGTTATTTTTGCTTTTCTCTGTCCACTGTAATACCCTTAATATGGCTAACATTTCCACAGTGAATACTGTCAGATGATTAGAGGTTCTTTCCTTCACATTTATCTTTAGTTCTGGAATAGTGAATGCAAAACCAGTAAAAATACTCTTAGGATCTTTTGAGCCCTCTGTATATGCAGCTATAAAAGAATTATGCATAGACATTATTCTGTCTTCCACTTTTTCTGCCAAGTTTCCTTTTCCCTTACGTCTTTTTATTTCTCCTTGAATATAGTAGTCTATTACTAGTGGTGGGAACAGCCAAGGCGGTGTACTAGAATAGGGAACAGTAGGGCTGAACTTACTCTCCTTCAATTCCATTTCTATTGCTATTTTACTAGCTGCCCAGGCAAAGCATTCCACTTTAGCCTTCGCACTTTCCCAGCAAGGGGTAAGGCACTTTACTGTAGGATGTCTTCTTTCATTTTGGCCTTTAGGTTAGCCCAGTAGTTCATCATCAGTTGCTCAAATCTTAACCTTAATGGTAGCTCACCCACCTCAACTTGCAACGCACAAGCCGGTGAGGACCTTATGGCTCCACAACAAATTCGCAATGCTTGATTTTGTATAACTTCCAGTCTCTTTAATGCTGTTTTCGACGCGGATCTATACACTATACTTCCATATTCGATTACCGGTCTTAATAAAGCCACATATAACCCTCGTAAGGCTCCTTTACTAGATCCCCACTCTGTTCCAGTCAAGCACCTCATTATGTTTAAAATCTTTTTACACTTTTCCTCGACTTTCCTTATCTGCTCTGACCAAGTTAATTTAGAGTCGAATGTTACCCCTAAAAACCAAAAGGAATTTACCTGCTCAATTTGATTTCCATACAATAACACCTTAGCATCTTTATCTCTCTTTTGAGTGAAAACCATCATCAGTGCCCAGGCTGTGTTTGGGGTGCTCCTTATATCAGGATAGGATGTGGAGTAGGACCAATCCGGAGCTCCAGCTGATTAACAGGCCACACCCACCTAAAACAGACAGGTCCAACATGCAGGAGCAGAGAGAGAAATCTGACAGATACAAATAGCATATTGGAATCATAACAAATATGAATGTTTATAAAATTAACATTATACGTATTTCAGTCGGACAGTAATTTGCAGACAGTCCCTAACTCGCGCAGTAGACGAGCTGTTTTCGCCGGACTCTGTTAGCAAATCTCCGCTAGAAATCAGCGAATCTCCACTACAAATCTGGAGGCCGGAGCTCGAATATCCAACGTCCAACGTCAAACCAACTTCACCGCGGTATACATGGTGGGAAAATGTCCTCCAAAAATATAACAGAGCCATTTTTTTCCTTCTCATATTTTGTCCACACAAGTGTGACGGTTGCCCACTAGAGGGCAGTGTTTATGGTTTTTTTTTTTTTGTATGTAGACTCAGTTTCCCAGAAGGCTCCTCGGTCAGGTGACGAGGATGCTCACCTGAACTGAGGAAGCTCATTACCTTTCTTATAAATAGCTGTTACTTCTTGGAAACTGGGTCGAGCATTAATTTCTGTTCTGTTAAATGGGTTTTGTTTGATTTGGTTTTGTTTTAGTTTGTTTTGATGACAGTTGGCCTTTTTGTTTATGGAGCTTTAAGTTAAGTTTGTTTCCATTAAGATGTCTTTGTGTCTCCTAGCAGGATTAGCCTCTAGGAGAATTAGCCATTTGTGTTTACCCTCATGTGTAAGTAACCCCCATTGCATGTTTAGTTATTAGTCTGTATAAATACTAATGATGGTGATAGTAACCTGTTTAGATATTATTCTGTCTAGTCTTTGAGTCTGTCTAGTCTCATCGTCTGATTAGCTCTTAGTCTGTTTAGGTACTAACCTGTTTAGCCACTAACCTTTAGAGTTCTTAGTCTGTTTCATACCTAGTCTGCTGTGTACCTTGTCTGTTCATCCCTTGGGTCTCAGGCTACTAGCCTGTTTAGCCAGTAGTCTGATTAGCTACTAGCTAGCTTAGCAGCTAATGAGCATAACAGCTAGTAGACCTAGCCAAGCCTGTCTTGTGTTTGTTTATCCCTTGCATGTATAGTCCCTAGTGTTTAGTCCGCTAGTCTGTTTAGTGTGTCTTGTCTCGTCCAGTCGGTATCCCATGTCTGTATTGTATTAGTGTGTGTGTGTGTATAATCCCTAGTCTGTATGTTTTCGTTTCTTATGAGTTCTGTTTATTGTATGCTCCATGTTTTTAGCCAACTTCTGGGGCCTGTTTTAGAAAGGAGGTTCAAACAACTCGGAGTTTAAACTTGAACTCTGAGTTGATTGACCCAGAGATTAAAACTTCAGAGTTTTCGGTTTCAGAACAGCTGATCTGAGTAAGTTCAATCAACTCTGAGTGGACTAACTCAGAGTTAAGCGTGCACACCGCGACTCTAAAAAGTCATTATCAATGGAGCGCAGATATTACGAGTCACCATGGCAACAGCAGAAAAAAAGAGATCTGCATTTTTTCCCCCAGCTAAACTTGATATGCTCATGCAAACTTACAGCAAATATCAGCACATATTTAAAAAAAAAAAAAGTAATACCACTGCATCGGCGAAACAGAGACAGGTAGCGTGGGAAAACATAGCTGCTCAAGTTAATGCGTAATTTTCAGAGGTGTCAAGTAACGAAGTGCAAATACTTTGTTACCTTACTTAAGTAGAAATTTTGGGTATCTATACTTTACTGGAGTAATTATTTTTCAGCCGACTTTTTACTTCTACTCCTTACTTTCTCACGCAATTATCTGTACTTTCTAATCCTTAAATTTTATAAATAGCCTCGTTACACCTATTTTATTTCAGCATGTCATACAAAAAAACAACAAAAAAAAAACATCCGGATAAATCGTGCCATCCGGATGGAGCGAATTTGATTGTGGTTGGATGATGTAATGTTTGCATGTAGTTCTGTTCCAAGTTTCCTGTTGAGCATCCTGACTCTGACGTAAGCACATCGAGCGGGATGAGGTAACTAAGCGTGTGTAATCTGTCACTGGGCATGCGCATGAGAGAACAAAAAAGTAAACGGCACATTCGCTAACAACTCCGTTTGTCTATGTGATCTTTATTTTCTTCTATACCGAAGGACGTTACAGATGAACATACCATTGGTATAAACATACCATTCTGACACCCTTTTGGTTGGTACGCGATCCATCGCACCTGCACATGACGTTACGTCACACACTCCAGCAAGGATGTTTGAATAAATTAGCATTTTCGGGTTGATAAGGTTGTGATAAGTAGACAAAGCTGTCCGTGATAGAGACTCAAGATTCGAGCGAAATGTCACAACCAAGCACCAGCGAGGGAGGTAACAGCACCAGTAGGGTAACAGGAATGATATATACTGTATATACACACACACACACACACACACACATATATATATAGTGTCTGTGTATGTATTTATTTATTTATTTGATTAACCACTTGGATGAATCCTTCATTCTGACAGCACTAATGTTTATTGTAGACAACCATACAAGGGTAATTGTTACTATGCCTGCCCTGGGTGCACTAATTTTCTTGTATGTCTTGTATGTTGCCCTCACAGATTCCTGCAGCTAAGCTTGGATGTACATTTACATTCCAATAAAGGTTACTGATGACATGCCTCTGAAGTTTGACTTTTTGCACCATTAAAATACTTATAGGCAACTATTTATCATATCTTCTTCTCCATAAAACATGTTAATGCTCAGTAGTACACATATATGGTTCTTTAATGTATTTGCATTGGACTAAAATGCATTCTTTTTCAATTGCCATATACAGTATCCAAAATCACTATGGCCGTTAAATACAACAAAAAAAAACAATAAAAAAAATTATGAGGTGTTAGTGTACAGTAGTATATAGGCCCGTGGCACAGCCTAAGCTTTTATCCTTAATGCTTTTTCCCCCTCACTTTACTTTTATACTTGAAACCAGTACTTTTACTTGAGTAAAAAGCTTGAGTTGATACTTCAACTTCTAAAGAAGTCTTTTTAAACCCTAGTATCTATACTTCTACTCAAGTAATGAATGTGAATACTTTTGACACCACTGGTAATTTTACATTTAAAGTATTTAAATATTTCAGTATAATAGATAATAAGTAATGTATGACGTTTTAATTTTTAGGAAATGAAGACAAAATAAAATGTTTTGACTTGTGTTTATTTCATTTCATTTCATTTATTTTTTGTGCTGGTGGTGAGTGTGCAGAAAGCGTCTCAGAGCGAGGCACACTTTCCGTACAGCTCTGCATACAGTGGCCTTACTAATATACTCCGCATCCCCGATATTGTACAGAAAGCTTCCATTAGCAAAGAAACGTAAAGCTGCACATAGTATCGGCTCAGATGTAAGAGCACGGCCACGATGGGTGATATTAGTGATGTAAGGACGGATTAGATTATGGATATATGTAATTGATAGCAATGAAAAACGGTAAATGTACGGGGAAAAAACAAAAAAATCCTTGCCCGACGTAAATGTAATTCTCTTCGAATTAATGCAGCCTCCTCATCTATGGGATCCTCCAAAAAAGGACAAGCCATTCTCCTAACTGTCTTCTCTGTTTGTGTCCGAAATGTGACCAATGAATGACTAAGGCTACGGTGAGAAATACCGCTGCGTCTTTAAAAAAGGGGAGGAGACCGACAGAAACACCGAGTTCAGAGAATAAAACCTGCTCCCGACCAGGGGTGCGTTTCCCAAAAGCATCGTTAGCCAACTATGGTCGCAAGTTCCGTCGTTACCAACATAGTTCAACAACTAGGTGTTTCCCGAAACCATAGTTCGAACGAACATTCGCAAACAGCGTCGCAAACTTAAGTGGTTGGAACTACAGCCTTCGACCTGTGGTTAGAAGCATAGTTCCTTGCCGCGGCTGGGTGTGTTCTATTCACAGTTAACGACCCTACGCCCTAGTAGTTTAAAAAAAAAAATCCCAACCACTTTGATTTGGAAAACTTAATGTTTTGGTACTCAGATATTAGGTTATTAATTTTTCGGTTATTTTGATTACAAATTCACTTTAAACCAGGGGCGTAGATTTAGGGTGGACGGCGGGGATGTGTCCCCACCAATATCCTCCGACCATTAAAATGTCTCAACCAATAATTTAATCCACTTAAAAAAAAAAATAAAATTAAATCGTGCTGTCAACATTAACCTAGACATGCAGAAAGGGATAAATCATGTTCTCTCCTTGAGTCCTACCGCCCCCAAAACACACATGAATATTTTGATTGGCTGTTCCTTTCCTTGCTATCATGTGAGAGGCTATGGCTGCGTTCAGATACAAGCAGCGCCAAATGCAGTGGATTTTTTTTTTCCCGTGCAAGAAGGTGTGTTGGTGACATACATGTGAGGAGGCGGCAGCAAAAAAAAGAAGCTGGACATGAGGAACTTTTTTTTTTTTTTTAATTGTAAGTCACTGCAAGTTCGCTAGTGAATCCATCAAAGTCCATCTAACGACAACAGGTAACGTTAATGCTAGTGTTTTTGTGTGTGTGTGTGTTTTTTTTTTTTTTTTTTTACCGCTTTGACGCACATTCATTATAGCATGACAGGCTATAGTCTGTGAATCTTCTTCTTCTTCTTTGTCTTTTGGCTGTTCCCTTTCAGGGGTCGCCACAGTGAATCATCTGCCTCCATCTAACCCTGTCCTCTGCATCCTCTTCTCTCACACCAACTAACTTCATGTTCTCTCTCACTGCATCCATAAATCTCCTCTTTGGTCTTCCTCTAGACCTCCTGCCTGGCAGTTCCAACCTCAGCATCCTTCTACCGATATATATTCACACTCTCTCCTCTGAACATGTCCAAACCACCTCAATCTGGCATCTCTGACTTTATCTCCAAAACATCTAACATGGGTTGTCCCTTTGATGAACTGATTCTTGATCCTATCCATCCTTGTCACTCCCAAAGAGAACCTCAACATCTTCAGCTCTGCTACCTCTAGCTCTGCCTCCT
Organism: Channallabes apus; assembly: GCA_030522415.1. Taxonomy (NCBI): domain Eukaryota; kingdom Metazoa; phylum Chordata; class Actinopteri; order Siluriformes; family Clariidae; genus Channallabes; species Channallabes apus. The sequence goes on along the minus strand of CM060110.1, from coordinate 17,333,329 downwards.
GTCTTTTCTTCAGTGCCACTGTCTCTAAGCCGTAGAGCATTGCTGGTCTTACCACTGTCCTGTACACCTTTCCTTTCATTCTCGCTGATACACTTTTATCGCACAACACACCTGACACTTTTCTCCACCCATTCCAACCTGCCTGTACCCGCCTCTTCACCTCCTTTGAACACTCTCCGTTGCTCTCGACCATTGACCCTAAGTACTTAAAATCCTGCACCTTCTTTACCTCTGCTCCCTGTAGCCTCACTGTTCCTCTTGGGTCCCTCTCATTCACACACATGTATTCCGTCTTGCTGCGGCTAACCTTCATTCCTCTGCTTTCCAGAGCGTACCTCCACCTCTCCAAATTTTCTTCCACCTGTTCCCTGCTCTCGCTACAAAGCACAATGTCATCTGCAAACATCATAGACCATGGAGTGAATATGGACTTAAAACTAAATTTAGTAACTTAGTAAATTTAGTAATTTAGTAGTAAAACTTAATAACATTTAGCAGATTAAACAGCTAAATGTAAAAGTATAAATATGATCCCTGTCAGTTCTCCTAATCTAATGACGACTATTTGTCAGACATCAGTCTTGTGAATGAAATTGATATGCCAGCAGTTTATTTCAGTTAATGAGAAGCGAAGGCATGTTTTTGGCTCCTTCATATACAGTAGGAGCTATAGGCATTGAGCTGTGGTGTGGTACCTAACAGTAGTTCATGTTTAGATGTAATCTACTTTTATATATACTGATGTTTGAGATGTTTCATTTGCACTATGGCTCAATAAAGAATAGTCTTTATTAAACTATCTTTTTGTCAGTTATTAAACATTCCTTTAACATTACACTATTCCTTAATTTAACTTAATGAATTGCATTTCGAGTGGATTAATATCAATCGAAGCATTGCTAGTATTAATGTAAAGTCATTTTGCATCATATAAAAAAAAACATGCATTCCGTGGAAGGAGTTGGGGTGGGGGGGTCGGTAGGTGGGGCAGGGAAAGGGGGGGTGGAGTCATAGGTCCCCACCAATATCCAGAGCAAATCTACGCCCTTGCTTTAAACGATATAACAGCGGTACCATCGCATTTATTCTCCCTTCGAAGTGCCCTACAGAAGCATTATTTATGCCGGTTGGAACACAGCCTTGGTTTCGTTTGTGCGAAGAAAAGGTGAGTTTTTAAGTGAGTATCTTTAAACATACCCAAAGAGAAATGTGTCATAACAATATTTGTCGTAGTATGTTAGAGGTTTTCACTTATAATGAATGTTATCTGTACTGTTCTGTACATACTACATACCAGCAAAATGTCCTAGTAATAGAACAGAGACATTGTTTTTTTTCCCCTTCTCATCTTTTGTCCACACAAGGAGGGATATTCCCATTGATTATTGTATAATTAGAATTATTACCTATATATGTTGTTATCTAACAAGCAAAAATGTGTTTGTGCACATGCACATGTTAATAATGGCACATCTTAGTGTGACTCACTGAAATAAGCATGAAACAACATCTCTGTGAGCATTGTGTGAAGTACTTACATACAGTAGGCACTGCGGCATCACATACTCAAAAGAAGCACCCGTAAGATATTTGAAATGCCTTATAGTGTTTTATAGTTTTCATGGAATGTACAGAATTAAAATACAGGGGTAAAAGTTTCATTCCTGGCACTGGGCTTCCATAAAAGCTGGAGAAAAAAGTGGCATATTGAAGTGTAAGCTATGGGGAATGTCTGTATGGGAATGTTTTGCTGTACAATTTTGTGGGCATACAGTAGTTTGTCTCTGCTTGGTCCCTAGAGGGAAATATCGCTGATCAGGATTATTATTATATGACTAAACACTTGTATCCTAATGGAAATGATCTCTTTCCATATTCACAAGGCACTAGGTCTCAGTGAATGGAAGTATGAAATTCTGTATACATTGATCAGCCATAACATTAAGACCATTCAGAGTAATACCACCAATTTTCATTAATGTATGTTTTGAGTGCCCAATATGGCACTGGGAAAGCTCTGGCTTTTCTGCGTGTGTGCTACTGTGTCTGGCACCAGGAAATTAGCAGCGGATCTTTTGGGTGTTATGGTTTGAGGACTGGGGCTTAAATGGATCAAACGTTTGTTTGGAGCATGGGCTAACCTGCAAAAAAAATTGGTGTACATGCACATTATAAATAAAAGCTCGACTGTAATAAAACCTTGCTTATAAATCCATGATGATAATCCAGTAATATCGTAACATGTTCTCTGTAGCCAGACCTACGTTAGAGGCAGTAAACTGTGCCAGTTTACTGTGCCAGTAAACTGTGCCAGTCATTCTATCGTCACCAGCATTAACTTTTTTGTTACTATTTTAATTGTAAAGAATTACAGTAAGGCATCATGCCACACCTGAATGTGAGTCACTAAAACAGTTGGCACCACACCTCTAGGACCATTGTGTGAATTTTATGTAAGCACTTACAGTATGCACTGTGCCATTACTTAACTTAAGGAAATACTTGTAAGATACTGTATTTAAAAAGATTGTAAAATATTTAGAAGGTTCCTTGTTGGCACTGAGATGGAAAATAGATGATATATAAGATATGGACAACTATATCGCTTCTGGATGCATTATACTGTATATATATAAAATATATAATGCATCCAACATTATAATAGTTTTGCTCCGCTTTACCTCTTAAAAGGAAGTATTACTGTAACTCTCTTTAAGAAGTCAGGTGGAGCAAAATATATATATATTTTTTTAAGTCCAAAGTTAAACCTGTTGCCATACAGTATGTTCCCATATTCACAAGGCACTAAATCTCAGTGAATTGAGGCCAAGTCCGTGGCCCTGGGCTCTTTGCTTGCTTGCAGTGTGGTGTACTGGGTATTGTGGTGCCTTTCTGTCATCCTCAGCAGTTGTCACGTTTCCCTCTACGTATGTCTGTGTCGGAAGTGTGTGCGAGGCATGATCGCGGAGGCGAGCTGACGGTTAACCCTCTGAGGTCCGGGGTGATTTTGGGGCCCTTGAGATGTTTGGACATGCTCTGATATTTGTGCTTTTTTCAGCTACTTATAATATATTATTGACCAACCTGTATTTTTCTTGTAATCAGTACAAACTGTTCTACAATAATACCTGACCAAAATGAATGTACGTGTTTGCATTTTTTAGGAAAAAAATATTATGCGTGGTTAGTAAGTTTTGTGAAAAAAAAGTAGCTGAAATAAGGCCATGAAACTCATACAGACAATTTGTTCACAAGACATTGTTTCACAAGGGCTGGTGGACTAGTGTTTTTGCTTCAAAATGATGTGAAAATGATCTTGTTTACTTGCTCACAGAAAACAATATAGTGATTAACACTTTTTAAGTCACTTTTTGAGTGTAAAGGGTCTATGCGAGAAGGCGTGATCTATCATTACTAATGCAGTGATTCACACCTGAGAAGACAAAGGCCTGCATACTGATCTGCATAATGAGCCATCAGACAGATATGTGACTGAGAGAGGAGAGTTACAAGAAATAATCTGAGGATAAAATAAGTTTATATATTTTCAGTGTTTAGGTTATTTGAGAATATATTTGACACACAAAAAAATCTTGAGATTCATTTGCGAGTTCAGTTAAACAGTTTATTAGGAACAATCAAAGTTGACTTTTTAGCAGCATTACTGCAATCACTATAACAGAAAATATAGCTAACAATAATATATAGATATATAAACACACACACACATACTGTATATATATATAGGCCTATATACTGTATATTATAATATAGAAAACAACAACAGCTCTTTGTAATTACCAGAACAAATGACTTTACCAACACTGTACTACATTTTTTCTACAATACACTACAGTTGACTATGATGAATATATTGTATTATATATTTATATAATATAGTTATATTTAACTAACATCTAGGATATACTGAATGTGCACTTACTCGTGGTTCTCCAGTGAACTCGAAACTGAACGACACTCACGTGACTTTCTGGTGCACGCGCCGGTGATGCAGCCAAAATCCTAAACAAAAACAAAAATTGAAACTTGAAGAATGGACGCGCATACAATCATTCACAAACAACAGCTGGTGAACAATTTGACCATCTGAAACACGGTCAAAACAATACAAAACACGTATATATATTGTGGCGTGGGCGGGGCTGGCGATCGCCGGCTTTGGTCCAGCATTATGTTTGTGTTCACCATGGGTGGGATGTTGGTTTTAGGTTAGTGGCTTCGGCCATGTTTAAGCATGTGGTATGTGTGTTTGACCTGTGTGTTTATGCTTGTGCTGAGTTAATAAAATACTCCCAGTCATTACATTGGGTAGCCACCAAGCTCACTCGTCCTCCAAGATCCCTGCTAGTGTTGAAAAACGCTACATTGGTGTCAGAAGTGGGATGGAGATGTCCGAGTTGGAGCGAACGGCGGAGGAGCTGAAGAAAATCAAAGAGGGCCGCAGAGTGGCAGCAGAACTCCTACAGAGAAAACACCTTCCAGACGGTGCCAGCACCAAAAAGGCAGCGCGGCAGAAGCAGAGCAGCGAGATGAGGGTCCCGGCACTGGATCTCGAGGACTGGAGTGCTCGAGGACCTCCGGGACGAGGAGCGGAAGGATTGGGCAAAGTTGCGGGAATCGCTCCGTTTCCAGTTCGGCGCGAGTGATCGCAGGGAAGTGACTGGCGAAGAGCTCGCGGTCCGCGAGCGGCGTGCTTCAGAGCCACTGGGCGCGTTTGCTATGGACGTGCGGTGCCTCGCGCGGCGGGGCTATCCTGACTTCGGGCACGACCAGCAGGAAGAGCTAGCTCGTCGTGCATTCCGCAACGGAGTGTTGGGACCATGCGAGCGCGCTGGCAAAGTGCCCAAACCAACCCTCAGCATCCGCACCGTGTCTGGGAGCCATCTGAAGATACGGGCTCGTCGCTCGGTGCGAATCAACATAGGTGAGCACAACTATGTTCATGATTTTTTGCTGGGGAACATTGAAGATGGCTGTATATTGGGGCTAGACATTTTGGAAAAGTGGGGGGCGGTGCTCAGCCTAACGGACGGGACTCTTTGTGGGGATTTTGGCAGAGCTAGGTTGCTAACACCGAAACCACAGCCGCATGTGAAAGTAGCACACACCTGGGGGGCGGAACTTCCGGAGGCTGCGCCACACAAACATCCGGTACACGACCAATCGAGCATACTAGACGAGCTCTTGAAACGTAGCAGCGCGGGGTTGAATTTGACACAGACCGACACCTTGAGATCGTTCCTTAATGAATTCGCGGATGTTTTCGCGGTAGACGAGCGCGACTGCACCCATACCAATCTCGTGCAGCACAAAATTGATACGGGGAACGCAGCTCCTGTTCGGTTGCACCCGAGACGCCTCCCATTAGCTAAACGGGCTGTCGCCGAGCAGTTGCACAGCGATCAGGGGCGCAACTTCGAGGCGGAGGTGTTTGCGGTGGTGTGCGAACGCCTCGGGGTGAAAAAGACCCGCACCACGCCGCTTCATCCACAAAGTGACGGCCTCGTGGAGCGCTTTAATCGGACGCTCACCACACAACTCGCCCTACTTACCAGCGATCGGCAACGTGATTGGGACGAACATTTGCCTCTCGTTCTTTGGGCATATCGCACGGCAGTACAGGAGTCATCGCAGCTAACGCCAGCTGTTCTCATGTTTGGACGCGAGCTGCGCACACCAGTGGACCTCGTTTTCGGACCACCTCCACAATCGGATTTACCCACGGCACCGGGGTTGGATTATTTTTGTTCTTTAAAAGAAAAACTGTTCCGGGTTCACGAGTTAGCGCGCAAACACTTGGCGGACGCCGGTGTTAAGCAGCGCCGGGTTTATGACACTCACAGCCGGGGGCGAGACTTTGAGCCGGGAGAGCAGGTATGGGTTTATTCCCCGAGAAGGAAGAGAGGGCTATCACCCAAACTTATGTCACACTGGGTGGGACCCTGTACGGTGATCGCTCAACTTTCGGATGTCGTCTACCGGGTGCGGCTGGCGGGGCGGGCGCGGATGATTGTGCTTCACCGAGACCGTCTCGCTCCCTACCAGCCGCATGCCGGTGAGACGGCGACTGCTGCAGAGGCCCGGCCGCCTCAGGTTAATGTTCACATGTCGTCTACAGCAGGGCTCCGGCGTTCACAGCGCCAGCGCCGACCGCCTGCACGTCTCAGAGACTGAAGGATTAGGGGTGACCGGGGACGGTCACAGCTCGGGTGGGGGCAGTGTGGCGTGGGCGGGGCTGGCGATCGCCGGCTTTGGTCCAGCATTATGTTTGTGTTCACCATGGGTGGGATGTTGGTTTTAGGTTAGTGGCTTCGGCCATGTTTAAGCATGTGGTATGTGTGTTTGACCTGTGTGTTTATGCTTGTGCTGAGTTAATAAAATACTCCCAGTCATTACATTGGGTAGCCACCAAGCTCACTCGTCCTCCAAGATCCCTGCTAGTGTTGAAAAACGCTACAATATATATAAAATAATAAAACTTTAGACAGATCGTAATCAGATTTTATTGCGGGCTTGTAAGTAGCGTGCATATTTAATATTTTAACCAATTTTAGTCTTGCTGGCATTTAGTATTTTCCAAATTTACATATAAAATATAGAGCAGTGATGGTGAGAATAAAAGACTTACAGTGGGAGCCACGTCAAACAGCCGCCTGGAGCATGACTGCTCCGTGGCAGTTCCATGAAGGCTTCGTGCATGGAATGTGATCCCCCGCGATGACGCAGTTAACGATGCCCCGCCCCATAAACGCCCCCATGCGCTTTCTAAAAAGATGGTTGCAATGCCGTATAATTCCGCCAGATGGAGCATTGACTGGCACAGTTAACTGCAGTGTCCAGGAAGCCCAATACCGTATCTTTAATATACAGACAGTTCTTGTATTGTCAACATAGTTTCATAAATAGATGAAAAAACAACAACAAACCGATTAATAAAACAGATTTGTTAAATCACTCAATACATAACCCATGATGATTATGCTATTTATTATTTAATAATGAATTAATAAAATTAGTTAGTGAAATATTTTTAAGACATCCTGAAATGATCCTTAAAGACACGGTAACGGCTGTAATTTGTCTATACCGATCATTGTAGGTACGGAATAAAAACGCAGGCTACGTACAGTATTTTATATTACTGTGTATTTTACCTCGTTCCATTTAATATACTGATAGATAATATTTTGCTGCAAAGTAAAGCTCAAACGTCTGCTTGGGTTTGTTTTCGTTATATTTTTGATGATGTTTTCGCTGATTTTTTCACTGATAGTCTACAAGTGGCATAAGAGGCAATTAATGCCGCATGCAACCTGGAACAAATATCTGCCCATATGGATCAGTATTTCTTTAGTCATTTAATCATGCATAATGCTCCCCCGTCAAAAGATCTGATGGGGCATTAATCACTTATCACAACTGTGAATGGATGCGGCAGCAGACACATTAAATCCCCATAAACACTTGGAGACAATAGTAAAAAAAAGTTCCAGAGGGTTAGCGCCTGTTATACTAATGTATTTTTACTGATTTTTTTTTTTTTTTTACTGCTTATATTTCGTTGGGTTTTACGCAATTTCATGTGTGTGTGTGTGTGTGTGTGTGTGTGTGCGTGCGCGCACGAGAGAGAGGATACTCTGACAAGACCAACTTCCGTGTGGCTCCAGTGGCGCAATCGGTTAGCGCGTGACACTTATAAAGCGGTCCAGGTGAAGCAATGCCGAGTTCGAGCCTCACCTAAAGCACCCAAAGCATTTTACTGCATATCGCGCTGTGTATGTGACAAATCAAATTTGAATTTGAAAGTAAAGCTTAAAATGTAACGTCTGCTTTGGTTTGTTTTCGTTATATTTTTGATGTTTTCGCTGAAAGTCAAATTGGCATAACAAATTGATTAATGGCGCATAATATCTGGAACAAATCTCTGTCCATACGGATCAGTGTGTCTTTAGTCATTTAACCAGCATAATGCCCCACATTAAAGATCTGATGGGGCATCAATCACTTATCACAACGGTGTATAGATGCAGCAGCAGAGACAGATTTAATCCCCATAAACATTCACACTTGAAAACAAAACTAACAGAAGTAAACAGTTCTAGAGTGTTAGTGCCTGTTATCACAGGACAGGAATCACCTACAGGATACTACTGTATTTTACTGCTCATATTTTTTACCCTAGTTTCATTTGGTTTTACGCGATTTCATGTATTATTTGTGTGTGTCTGTGTGTGTACAGTGTGTGTGTGTGTGTGTGTGTGTGTGTGTGAGTGCGAGAGAGGGCTTTCATGCTGATTTATCCAAGGTTACTAAAACCTGGCTTACTACCTATAAAAAATATTTCAATTTAACTCATGGGTCTCAATCACAGATGACACGACAAATTATATACTCTGAAACGTTCATTTGAACATTTAAAAATATATACAAAAACACGAATACTAATGTTATCATGGTGTAAATTATTAACATTAGGTTAGGTCCTGCCCTTAATTAATTCATATTATAATTACTTTTACATAGTATAGTTACTGGACTGACATGACCAAAAACTAGCTATTTCATTTAGCCTTTCTAAAATCAACCCATATATCATTTATAATCAGAAAACATAAAACATATTATGATCTGTTCAACAGCCCATCTGTTTTAATTTAGTTTGTATTTTTTATTATTCATAAGACAACCTTTCAGTTTTGTAAATATTTTAGTTATAGTGTGTTAAGTCTTACTTTAGGTTAAACGTTTTTGAGAATTTTACCATCCAGCTTAGATAAATGTTATGTCATTGATTGATAAAATCTGGATTAAGGATATTTTATTATATAATTATATATATATATATATATATATATTTTTTTTTTTTTTAGTTTCCCCCTGAGGGATTGCCACCTTATTGTGGTCAGGGGGTTTGCGTGCCTCAACACAATTCAGCAAATACAATACTGTTACTATACAGTAAGGCCAGGTAAAAACAGTGCTTGAACATGATGCCCCCCTCCCCCCACCCCGTGTTGTCTGGTCTAGAACGGCGCTGCCTCTGACCGTCTTTTGTCTTGTAAATGAGTATTCTCACTCACCTTCCAATCCCCCCAGCGCACACACTCTGTTTGTACTGTAAACTGTACTGTAACTGTGTTTGCTAGGGCACTTGGTTATACACAGTACTTTAATGTATGGAACACTTACTTAACTTACTGGTTTGGTTTAAATATCGCTTATTACCTTATTCAACAAAATAAATTCATTATTAACGTATTGAAGTATTTTAGTTAAGGACAAAAACTGTGCTTGTGTTTAGAACTGCTGAACAGCCGAAAACACACACACAGAGCAATTAACACCATGTCATACTCAGGAGTGGAAGGTGAGAAACCTCAATGGAGAATACCAAGTTTGTCGTTGCTCTTTTGGAGTTCTTAAAACCCAAAACATTTATTTATACTGAGAAAAAATTATTATGGGTCACAATCACAAACACATATAATCAAGTGTTTAACTGGTTTCATTTGTTTCTATGATCAATAATTATTATTATTATTATTATTTTCAGCCCAACTCTTTGATTATTTAAAACAAAGTTGTGTCCCATTTTTTGCCCATTGAAGTTGTTGGTTCAACTAAACAATTTTTAAATACCCAAACAATCCCCCAAAATTAAAACACGCAAAACATGACTTTAACAATTCAATTTATTCTTCCAAAACTAGTCAAAGTTAAAACAGTAATTTATATAAAACAGATGAATACATGTTGTCTTTTTGCTTAAAGTTCATTAAACTACCCGGATACACCAGCTGCTTATAAGTCTCTATCTATAGTCCTTTTACATTAAAATATTAATTTTTCAAATATCAAAACTATTAAACATGGAACAGTTGAAGTCTTTGTTTCCCCCAAAGTACTGTATCAGACATTTTGCAGTTCTATGTTCAGAATATACAGTAGACCTGATCAAACATCATTCTAAAGCTGTCGGACTGTGACGTCATCCCTCCTACAGCTCCCTCAACAGCTTGTTCAGGCTCCTCCAGTCCTGTAGCTCCAAAAGTCCAGCCGTCAGCCGTCTGACCCCCCAATCCTCCACAGCGGAGCTCTGCTTAAAGACAACAGGAGAATTTAGTCAAGACAAAGATAAACTTCACAGAACATCTAGTTCTAATAAAAATAATATATATTAATAAACCTATTTACCACAGAGTGTGTAAAATACTGTTTTGGGAATTCTGTAATGTAAATAATCTGCCTGTGCTAATGTTATCCAGTGAACAGTGTTAGTGTTAACCAGTGAACAGTGTTAGTGTTAACCAGTGAACAGTGTTAGTGTTAACCAGTGAACAGTGTTAGTGTTAACCAGTGAACAGTGTTAATGTTAACCAGTGACTGTCTGTATTATCGTCTGCATTAAATTAACCGGGAATTTACTTAATGCGCTTCTCATACAAATAAGTTAAGCGATATAACACTCGTATATGAGCATTAGTTCATCTCTGAAGCCAAACTATAACTTACTGAAGCCCCTCACACACACACACACACACACCTCCCCCCTCCTCCTCCTCCTTAACTGATAAACACTTCTGTGTTGTTATTCAGCTCTTTAACTAAGCGCTCGCGCTACCGCGGAAAGTGTATAAAATATAAACCGGGTTATGAGCGTTACTAGCTCCTGTACAGCTCCCCTCAGTCTGTGTCCCTCATCAACTGCATCACATTATATTACAGTCACAGAAATAACCTGCAGATTAACTCTTAACCAGAGAATAAATAAGCGCTGAATTTATCCAGACAACACGCGGTGAGATTCTCTCAGTATTTACAGAGAACACAAACACTCTTCATCGGGTAGTGCAGCTCTTGTAATAGGGACATTAATAGTATTGTCGAAGCTTGAGCATGTTTTTGAGTTAAAGTGGAGTGACATTGTGAGTGTGTGACACTGACAGTAAGCTGTAATATTAACTCCAGACTTGGTAAACAGATCATTAAGTTCTCTAAAGTCACATCTGACCGCTGCTGCTGCTGCCAGTGATATTTCAAACGGCCAATAAAAAAACTAAACTGGGAAATAAACTGTAAACTACCACAAACACATTTTATAAAATAAAACATCACTTACCACGAATAGTCCGTTAAGCCGCCATCTTCATCTCTGTAGTTTGGCAGCGTCAGTTCGGCGGGGGTGGAGGCGGGTTGTTAAAATCACGTGATTGCAACTCAGCGCAGCTGGCTTGTTTTAATGTGTTCTTGAGAACGAAGCGCCATCTAGTGGTGGCACCAGGTAAATGAATAAATAGGGCTTGAATGGGCGTGTTTACTGTGAAATCTTGACACGCCTTTCGGCCAGAAAAGGGAGGGGGGATTACGGCGTGCAAAGGCCATTCACACGCCATTCACACTTCAGCCACACTGTCGCGGCTATTTGGTGTGGCTCCCACTGTACTGGTCAGGAATTACATCCTCCGTGGAGTCCAGACGTTGTTCTAAATAAAGCCGTTCCTCGTCTGAGTCTTGCTCTTCCTCTGATGAGAAAGTAAATTCTTCATCGCTGTCCATCTGAAGCGCTTCTTCACCCGTGTAGCGTGACATCATTCAAACGCAGAAACAGTAAGTAAGATGCAGCTTGTTGTTTTATGCCCTGGGGGTGTGTACTTGATTACCTGCCTCACCTCAGGTCATTTCCATATGAACAGCGCGCGCGCAGGGAGGCGGGAGCACATTAGCTGTAATGAGCCGATACAGGAGAATCTGTACCACTCCTTACTTTCATACGGATTACATAACAGTAGATTATTTGTTTTCACGGTGACCTGCATCATTTAAAAGTAGACCCTTTAAGCTTTCTATAGATATATTTCTCATGTCTGTGTGTGCAGTATTCGCGGAGTTTCAGTTCATTTTAGTGACGTGTTTCAAAAAGATTTTGGCGGAGACTGAGACGGCTGAAAGCGCACCCGGTTTATTTTATTTATTTTATTAATGCACAAAGTTTTCTTTTTAACATGTGTGCATACAAAAAAAAGTAGACACTTTACAGATTCGATTAATATATAGATCTTGTCTGTACGATCAAAACTGAAAGTGTAATTTAAGTTCTTATTGGCGTCATCAGGGGAAAACACCTCAAAACGCATATATGCGTTCGCGGACCTCAGAGGGTTAACAAAGTCCTTTTATTAAATTTCAAACAAAACATAAAACAAAACACTCCAACACAAACTAAACTTTCTTGAACGGTTGCTAGACGCCTGACTGGAGTCCAGCCAGGCTATTTATAACTAAACATAAAACAATCATCAAATTAACTTCCCTCGGTTCAGGTGAGCTTCTACGTCACCTGACCGAGGTGCAAACTGGGAAATGAAGTAAAACTAAACGTAAAACAAAACTACAACTCAAAAGACAACACAAATACAAATGGCGCTCTGGCGCCATCTAGGGGTTAACCGTTACATTACCCCCCCTCCCAAAAATGCTCCTCCGGAGCATCAGCGGAGGCCCCGGACACCCAACCGAATGTTCTACCTCTCGCCTCCTATCCAGGAGGCTGGGTGACGGGGCTGGAGGCATGCTCTGCGGCTGCTGGGCTAGAAGCGTGCTCGGCGGCTGCAGAGCTGGAAGCGTGCTCGGCGGCTGCAGAGCTGGAAGCGTGCTCGGCGGCTGCAGAGCTGGAAGCGTGCTCGGCGGCTGCAGAGCTGGAAGCGTGCTCGGCGGCTGCAGAGCTGGAGAAGTGCTCGGCGGCTGCAGAGCTGAATAAGTGCTCGGCGGCTGCAGAGCTGGAGACGTGCTCGGCGGCTGCAGAGCTGGAGACGTGCTCGGCGGCTGCAGAGCTGGAGACGTGCTCGGCGGCTGCAGAGCTGGAGAAGTGCTCGGCGGCTGCAGAGCTGGAGAAGTGCTCGGCGGCTGCAGAGCTGGAGACGTGCTCGGCGGCTGCAGAGCTGGAGACGTGCTCGGCCCAGGCGTTGGAGCGGTCACTGCGCTCGACGCAGGCGTTGGAGCGGTCACTGCGCTCGACGCAGGCGTTGGAGCGGTCACTGCGCTCGACGCAGGCGTTGGAGCGGTCACTGCGCTCGACGCAGGCGTTGGAGCGGTCACTGCGCTCGACGCAGGCGTTGGAGCGGTCACTGCGCTCGACGCAGGCGTTGGAGCGGTCACTGCGCTCGACGCAGGCGTGGGAGCGTGCAGTGCGCTCGACAGCGGCGTGGGAGCGTGCAGTGCGCTCGACAGCGGCGTGGGAGCGTGCAGTGCGCTCGACAGCGGCGTGGGAGCGTGCAGTGCGCTCAACGACGGCTCAACGTCGTTCTCAAAGCCGGGAGGCGGCGGCAGAACAGGTGCGTGGGACAGCGGCTGCTGACATGCTAGCTCGCTGTCCTCGAAGCCGGGAGGCGGCGGCAGAACTGGTGCATTGGTCAGCGGCTGCTGACATGCTAGCTCGTTGTCCTCGAAGCCGGAAGGTGGCGTTGGAGCGTGCACGGCGCCCGACTGCAGCGTTGGAGCGTGCACGGCGCCCGACTGCAGCATTGGAGCGTGCACGGCGCCCGACTGCAGCGTTGGAGCGTGCACGGCGCCCGACTGCAGCGTTGGAGCGTGCACGGCGCCCGACTGCAGCGTTGGAGCGTGCACGGCGCTCGACTGCAGCGTTGGAGCGTGCACGGCGCTCGACTGCAGCGTTGGAGCGTGCACGGCGCTCGACTGCAGCGTTGGAGCGTGCACGGCGCTCGACTGGAGCGTCACGTCGTCCTCAAAGCCGGGAGACGGCGGCAGACTGGGTGCGTGGGTCAGTGGCTGTTGACACGCTAGCTCGCTGTCCACGAAGCCGGCAGGCGGCGGCAGAACAGATGCGTCGGTCAGCGGCTGCTGACACGCTAGCTCGCTGCTGAGTGTTGGCGAGGGAGGAGAAAGCTCCGAGCCCGCTTCGCGGTTATCCCGGAAGTGGAGGATCATCTGCTGGAGCTCCTTTACATGCTCCAGCATTTCACTCACCCGCTCCGGCTCCGGAATCCACCACATGAGCTCCTCCTCTCTCTGCTGCTGCTCTGCCTGTGGTTTTCTTTCCCCCTCGTCACCGCCGTACTTGGGCTTCCTCGCCTTTCTCTTCCAGCCGGTGCGGGGAACCACGTCACCTGACCGAGGTGCAAACTGGGAAATGAAGTAAAACTAAACTAAACGTAAAACAAAACTACAACTCAAAAGACAACACAAATACAAATGGCGCTCTGGCGCCATCTAGGGGTTAACCGTTACAGCAGTTTACTTTTTTTTTTTTTTTTTTTTGCTGCATTTGGGTGCCTATGATACTGGATCCGATTTACTGGTTTATATATAATTACTAAATAATGTTACTTACCCCAGGTGAACAGCTTGGGGAGATTTTGGCGTGTAGTGTTCACTGTTCATCAACAAAACACTGAATAAGGAAGTATATTTTGGAAGACTGGCATTCCAACTCTTCAATAGAAACTTATAGATTAATGAACCCATGGCAAGATACATTGAATTATTTTATTAATAATTATATAATTTTAATAGCTTGTGGTTGCAAACATTTGGCAAATGTGATCTGTTTTAACTGTTGACTACAAGTTGCAGTAGTGGAATTTTCCTTTAAATACAGTAGTTGACCTGATTTCAGCTTACTGTAGTTTTTGTACACAGGCCCCTAATTGTACTTGTCCATAAATAGTTCAGCATATGCTGTTTTTCCTTGGCAGGTTGAAGTTTATGATAATTTTTTTAACACCTGTTTTGATATTGATGTATTCAAGGCCAAAATGTGTAGGCACAGACTACAGTACATATCTGTGGAGAAGGGTCTGTAGAGAAATAAAAGTATGTATACAGAATGGATGTCCTTTTCTTATTATAATAAAGACTACATGTAGTTAATCACTTCAATTAAGTGCAATAATAAATATGCCTAAATTGAGCAGCTTATTGCCTGTGGTCTTTATGATAATTTAGGAAATTAATTAAACACAAAGGCACAACAATAAAAGTTGCTATACTGTAGTATTTTCTAAGATTTTAGTAGTGACAGTTTGGTTCGTGGATACCTCCTTTTTAAATTCTAAACATAACCAGAAAAGCTTCATTCCATGAACTCGAAAGATATCTATTTACAAGCTGTGTTTTTTCCCATAAAAATCCACAGACACATTGCCAGAGTGGTCAATAAATAACACAAGGCAAGTGTGTGTGTGTGTGTGTGTGTGTGTGTGTCTGTGTGTGTGTGTGTGTGTGCACTTGTGTGTGTGTGTGTGCGTGTGTGCACTTGTGTGTGTGTGCACCTGTGTGCGTATTTAAAAATGCTTCTCATTTTCGTGTCTTCCTGCTGCCAACAAAATGCCTTCCAGCATGTTTTATCTCCTGTTCCTCCTGCCTGCTTTCACCCTGTCTGAGGTTACCACGTTCACAAAGTGTGCTCAGTTCTTTTCCGCAGGAATCCATCCAACAGTGTTGTACGATCCAGTGGACAACAATCGTTACACACAGATATGCCAGTGCCTCCTCGACCAAAATGAGAGGCCGCAATATTTTTATGCCACTCTGTATGACACCAAGAATAAAATCCCTGTTTACTCAGCCTACGAGTTTCGACGTGCAGATGTTGACAGGGTTGATCGTTGGTATGTGGAACCACAGGTAAGAACATTTATGATGATATGATGTCTTTTGTCTGAAAGTATGTCAGAAATATTATTATTTTGAAAAGTAGCTCTTTATTATACTCTACTTGTATTTGGGTCATTTGTAACAAATTGCTGTTTAACAGGTAATAATTTTAAATGTGCAATAAATGTGTGTGTGTACTGTATGTGTACTATATGTGTGTGTGAATATATATATAAAAACATATCATGTTTGCAAACAAATGCAAATTGATGGATGTGTTTTGTCAAACCTCCGAAAGAGCCAAACATTTCTTTCATATTTTACAAAAACATGCCAGCAATTAATATCACAGCCATTCATTACAGCCATCTGACTTCATAGGATTAGACTCAGGTTAGACTCACAAGACACTCACAAGACTTTACTTAAACATTTTCTTACACTAATAATTAGATAGTAATTAACTATTGTTTGTACGGGATTGCACTCATTATACTGTATATTTTACGGATATTAATAGTTTATAGCCGTCCAATTTACATTAACCAAGGACTTCAAATTTGTGAATGGTATTCCACCCTTTGATCACTGTAGCAAGTACAGCCGCTAGCACGCGCCACTTTGCCCACCGCCACCGCCATACTTAGATTGTCTGCCCAAAAAAATGTCAACCCTGACATTTGTATATTTGGTTTTGAGAATTTAAATATTGTTTTGCTGTCTTTATTTAAAAAATACATGAGACCATGCTGATGTCCGAGTCTTGAATAACTTTTGATGGGTTTTGATGATTTGATTTAGGTTTGTATTCATCAATTAGTATAAAAGTACTCTTAATAGTTTCTTAACAGTAAAATCCGAATGCTTAGCAATGTAACTTCTATCTCTTTTAGCTCCAGCTAGTGTGAAAAAATTATGCTTTTACAGAATTGCTGAATGAATTCACTGTGGGTATTCATAATGAAACAAATAGTCCAACAACAACGACAGCAATTGTGTAGCAAGCACGGTAGTGTAGTGGTTAGCACTGTCGCCTTCCACCACCAGGGTCCGGTTTCGATTCCCGGCCAGGCTCGATTCCCATCTATGTGTGCATGGAGTTTGTATGTTCTCCCCATGCTTGGTTGGTTTCCTCCAGGTACTAGTCACCCCCCCCCCCAATATATAGGATAAAGTTGTATAGATGATGTGTGTGAGTACTGAGCTGTAAAAAAGATGGAAATAAACTGTTATTATTACAACATAAATGTTTAAATTAAACAGTTATGAGCTGTAAAAAACATGGCTATGATCCGTATTTGTTACAGTGTAAACCCTGGAATTTGGCGGGAATAAACTGTTTTTATAACAACATAAACATGTTAATTAAACAGTTATAAACCGTAAAAAAAAAAAAAAAATTAAATCTGTAAAAGAAATTTATGGTAAACTTCTGACAACCACAGCTGCCATTTTTTACCGTAAAATTTACGGTTTATAATTTTTTTCGCAGTGCAATAACGGTGCTACCGTATTTTTTACAGTAGAATTCTGGCAACCACAGCTGCTGTTTTTTTAACGTAAAATGTACTACTTTCCAAATATTTTTGTACAAAATCAGTACACAAAATATTTTTCCAATATTTTCTGCTGTGGCGTCACTGTGATATTTAATAAAAACTTAAGGCGTGACGTTATGTTGTTTTCGTTAAGCAGCAGCTTCCTTTGTGTGCTGCCATGGACACCCTACTTGTTTATTCTTTTATGTACTGTAAACTCATATGTTAGCCAATTCCATTGATGCCTTCAAATCTCTGGCATCCGTGGTTGTTTTTTTTTACCCCGTTGTGCTCTTTGGGTAATTCAGACTGTGTTTGAGTGTTTTTTCTTCTTCAAAGTAGCTCTGGTGTTAATATATATACTGTATATATATAATTTATAATTTTTCAAACCAACCAAAACTCTCGTACCACTAAAATTGGTGGTATATTATCATACTCTGAGTTTTATTGCTTTTACTTACTTATATATTTAACCTTTTCATTCAGTATAAAATTCTTCTTTAAACTAACAACCCTTTTCTCTCTTTACTTTTAAAGTTAGATGAAGCAAATCTTCTATGTATGGCATCTCAGGGCAACATCCCGTCAACCAATCGAGGACAGCGACAGGCTCTAAACAGTGATTATGAGGGATCTGGCTATGACAAGGGCCACTTGTTCCCTGTTTACCACACTCACAATGCAGACACCATGCTGGCTACCTCGACGCTGACCAACGCAGCTCCTCAAGATCCTAGTTTCAACCGTGGTCAGTGGAAAAAGCAGGAGGAAGATATGGCCAAAGCAATACAGCAAAATTGTTACAGGGCTTACATTGTCACTGGTGTAGTCCCTGGAAATCAAGTAATTGGGAATAATGTAAGAGTGGCGAGTTATTACTGGAGTGCTTACTGCTGTTTTGGAAACAGTGGTTCACTAAGCTCAGCTGGCTACATTGGCCCTGATAACAATGGTCAAGTGCAACAGGGCAGTGTGATGTGGCTGGAAAAGCAGCTTAGCGGGTATTATGAATCTTTCTTCAGTATTTTTCAAGGCTCATGCTAATACTAACGATACCATGGAACATGTTTCATTTAAATATGTTTAAAAAAAATATAAAATCTGATATATATGGGTTATGTGTGTATGTTTGTGCGCGCAAGCATATGAAAGAGTCATCCTACACAGTAGCCCCCTCCCCCTCCTCTCTCATTTTACTTCAGCTTCACACACACGGAAACTCTGCTCTGTCAGGATTCTTAGGTAAAGTGCAGGTTTGTTTTATTTTTTGCTTAATATTTTGTACTCATTATTTTTATATGAATATTTTTGGGTTGTCGAACAAATCATCAGAGTTCATTAATTCACATTGATATACAAGTGTTTACAAGCACGCTACCAGAATGAATTACACTCATAATCCAAGGTTTAACTTATACATTATGAAACATGTTTAAATGTTATATGCCATGAAGCAGTGTATTGTGTACATAACAATATGTTATATATATCAAATATAAATAAATATGTTTAATTTTATATATACAGTACAGAAGAACCTTGGATTACCAGAACAATTCGTTCCGGAAGTGGGCTCATATTTCAAAACACTCTTAAATCAAAGCAAATTTTCCCATGAGAAATATTCGAAAGCTCAAATTATTCGTTCCACAGCCAAAAAAAAAATGATACGTGAAATTGTTAATACAGTTTACCTTGAAAAAAAAAGTAAAAATAAGTCCCGACAGATAAGTGTTTCCATAAACAAATGCAAATTGATGGATGTGTTTTGTCAAACCACCGAAAGAGCCAAACATTTCTTTCATATTTTACAAAAACATGCCAGCAATTAATATCACAGCCATTCATTACAGCCATCTGACTTCATAGGATTAGACTCAGGTTAGACTCACAAGACACTCACAAGACATTATTTAAACATTTTCTTACACTAATAATTAGATAGTAATTAACTATTGTTTGTACGGGATTGCACTCATTATACTGTATATTTTACGGATATTAATAGTTTATAGCCATCTAATTTACATTAACCAAGGACTTAAAATTTGTGAGTGGTATTCCACCCTTTGATCACTGTAGCAAGTACAGCCGCTAGCACGCGCCACTTTGCCCGCCGCCACCGCCGTACTTAGATTGTCTGACAAAAAAATGTCCACCCTGACATTTGTATATTTGATTTTGAGAATTTAAATATTGTTTTGCTGTCTTTATTAAAAAAATACATGAGACCATGCTGATGTCCGAGTCTTGAATAACTTTTGATGGGTTTTGATGATTTGATTTAGGTTTGTATTCATCAATTAGTATAAAAGTACTCTTAATAGTTTCTTAACAGTAAAATCCGAATGCTTAGCAATGTAACTTCTATCTCTTTTAGCTCCAGCTAGTGTGATAAAATGATGCTTTCACAGAATTGCTGAATGAATTCACTGTGGGTATTCATAATGAAACAAATAGTCCAACAACAACGACAGCAATTGTGTAGCAAGCACGGTAGTGTAGTGGTTAGCACTGTCGCCTTCCACCACCAGGGTCCGGTTTCGATTCCCGGCCAGGCTCGATTCCCATCTATGTGTGCATGGAGTTTGTATGTTCTCCCCATGCTTGGTTGGTTTCCTACAGGTACTAGTCATCCCCCCCCAATATATAGGTTAAAGTTGTATAGATGATGTGTGTGAGTACTGAGCTGTAAAAAAGATGGAAATAAACTGTTATTATTACAATATAAATCTTTAAATTAGACAGTTCTGAGCTGTAAAAAACATGGCTATGATCCGTATTCGTTACAATGTAAACCCTGGAATTTGGCGGGAATAAACTGTTTTTATAACAACATAAACATGTTAATTAGACAGTTATAAACCGTAAAAAAAAAAACTATTAAAATCTGTAAAAAAAATTTACGGTAAACTTCTGACAACCACAGCTGCCATTTTTTACCGTAAAATTCACGGTTTATTATTTTTTTCGCAGTGCAATAACGGTGCTACCGTATTTTTTACAGTAGAATTCTGGCAACTACAGCTGCTGTTTTTTTAACGTAAAATGTACTACTTTCCAAATATTTTTGTACAAAATCAGTACACAAAACATTTTTCCAATATTTTCTGCTATGGCGTCACTGTGATATTTAATAAAAACTTAAGGCGTGACGTTATGTTGTTTTCGTTGAGCAGCAGCTTCCTTTGTGTGCTGCCATGGACACCCTACTTGTTTATTCTTTTATGTACTGTAAACTCATATGTTAGCCAATTCCATTGATGCCTTCAAATCTCTGGCATCCGTGGTTGTTTTTTTTACCCCGTTGTGCTCTTTGGGTAATTCAGACTGTGTTTGAGTGTTTTTTCTTCTTCAAAGTAGCTCTGGTGTTAATATATATACTGTATTGGGATTCCAAGATGGCGCCGGTGAGGTCGGCTGCCGTCATGACTGCTCCGACCACCTTTTCTTTGTTTTTGTTCTTTAAGTTAGTTTTCAGTGTTTTAAAATCGGCAAAATCATCACCATTGAGTACATTAGGTATGATAGAGACACTCTTGTTTATATTGGTATACAATGTACTCACAATTCGACGTTTTTAACTCCGGATCCGAGCTGGCCGAGTGAGATCCTGAGGGAGAACAATGGACGCGACGCGAAGCAGAGGCCTCGAGGGCGACGAGCTGGCGTGAGGAACCGGCTGAGAACCCGTGCACACCGCACACCTCTGCCTAGTATCCTGCTCGCCAACGTCCAGTCACTGGAAAACAAACTCGATGACCTCAGGGCCAGGATAAAGTTCCAGAGAGACATTCGGGACTGCAATCTCCTCTGCTTCACCGAGACATGGCTGAACCCAGCGGTGCCAGACCACTCCATACAACCAGCCAAGTTCTTCTCGGTTCACCGCATGGACAGGACGCGGGACTCGGGGAAGTCAAGGGGAGGCGGCGTGTGCTTAATGGTGAACAACAGCTGGTGCAACAGCACGAGCGTTGTTCCTCTTACACGCTCCTGCATACCAAACCTGGAACTACTGTCCATCATGTGTCATCCTTTTTATCTTCCACGGGAGTTTACATCGGTAATAATCATTGCCGTTTACATCCCTCCTCAAGCAGACACTGACACTGCCTTATGCGAGCTGCATGAGGCGCTCACACAGCACCAGACACAACACCGGGACGCTGCGCTCATTGTGGCGGGGGATTTTAATAGTGCCAACCTCAAACGCGCAGCACCGAACTTTTATCAGCACATCACCTGCCCCACCAGGGGCGAAAGGGCACTGGACCATTGTTATACTACGGTCAAAGACGGTTACAAGGCACATGCCGCCATGCCGCCATCTTCCTCATGCCAAAATATAAACAAAGGCTGAAACAGGAAGTTCCGGTTCAGAGGGAGGTCGCGCGCTGGACGGACCAATCGGTGGCCGCGTTACAGGACGCACTCGATGACGCAGACTGGGACATGTTCAGAAACAGCTCCGATGATGACGTCAGCGTGTTTACGGAAGCGGTTGTGGGATTTATTGAGAAGCTGGTAGACGATACGGTGGAGAAAAAGACTATCAGAACGTTTCCCAACCAGAAGCCGTGTGTGGATAAAACCATCCGCGACGCTCTGAGATCTCGCACAGCAGCCTAGAACACGGGACTTGCGTCGGGGGACATGGAACCGTACAAGGCTGCGTCATACAACGTCCGGAAGGCGGTGAAAGAGGCGAAGCTTCAACAGAGTGACTCTAGGAGCCTGTGGCAGGGACTGAGAACAATAACGGATTATAAAGCACCAACATCCGGTATGACGAACGCGGACGCGACTCTGGCAGACGAGCTCAACACCTTCTATGCTCGCTTCGAGGCTGCAGCTAAAGACGCTAGCGATGCTAATGCTAATGACGCTAACGCTAACGGCGCTAATGCTAACAGCGCTAATGCTAACGGCACTAATGCTAGCGGCGCTAACGGCTGCAGACAGGAAGACACTGCCAGCACCGGGAACGCGCTCATCATCTCCGAGCACGACGTGAGGAGAGCCTTCAGGAGAGTGAACACCAGGAAAGCAGCAGGACCAGACGGCATCTCAGGCCGTATCCTCAGAGCCTGCGCAGACCAGCTAGCACCTGTGTTCACTGAGATATTCAACATCTCTCTATCTCAGTCGGTGATCCCCACATGCTTCAAAGAGTCCATCATTGTTCCTGTCCCGAAGAAACCACATCCTGCTTCCCTCAATGACTATCGCCCTGTAGCCCTCACCTCAGTAGTGATGAAGTGCTTTGAACGCCTTATCAGAGACTTCATCATTTCTTCACTACCCGACACACTGGACCCACTACAGTTTGCATACCGTCAGAACCGCTCCACAGACGATGCAATCTCTCATCTCCTCCACACATCACTCACTCACCAGGACACTAGGAAAGGGAATTATGTTAAAATGCTCTTCATCGACTACAGCTCTGCTTTTAATACCATAATTCCCTCCACACTCACCACCAAGCTGGAGCACCTGGGACTCAGCTCATCTATATGTCAGTGGATGTCCAATTTTCTGACTGGCAGACCACAGGCAGTAAGGATGGGCGGACATGTCTCAGCTACACTCACTCTCAGCACTGGAGCCCCCCAGGGTTGTGTTCTGAGCCCCCTGCTGTACTCTTTGTACACCCACGACTGCGTGGCCACTACCAACTCCACCTCCATCATCAAGTTTGCTGACGACACCGTCGTGGTCGGACTGATCACCAACAATGATGAGTCGGACTACCTAGAGGAGATTGGAAATCTGGAGAACTGGTGCCAGAGGAACAATCTCCTCCTGAACGTCAGTAAGACAAAGGAGCTGATAGTGGACTTTAGTACAAAGCAGGAGAGGAACTACCAGACCCCCGTCATCAACAGGAGCCCAGTGGAGAGAGTGGACAGCTTCAGATACCTCGGTGTTCACATCACGCAGGACCTGTCATGGTCCTGTCACATCAACACCGTGGTGAAAAAAGCCCGGCAGCGTCTCTACCACCTCAGACGCTTGAGAGACTTTAGACTGCCCTCCAAGGTGCTCAGGAACTTCTACTTCTGCACCATAGAGAGCATCCTGACGGGAAACATCACGACCTGGTTCGGGAACAGCACCATGCAGGACAGACGAGCTCTACAGAGGGTGGTGCGATCAGCCGAGCGCATCATCCGTACTGAGCTCCCTGACCTGCACTCGATCTACAGCAAGCGGTTCTGGACTAAGGCCAGGAAGATCATGAAGGACCTCAGTCACCCCAGTAATGGACTGTTCTCTTTGTTGCGGTCTGGGAAGCGATTCCGCTCCCTAAAGGCCAACACAGAGAGGCTGAGGAGGAGCTTCTTCCCGCAGGCGATAAGGTCTCTCAATCACAATCACACCTCCACACAGGACTAATAACATCTTTTAAGCTCACAACACTGACTGGACAATCATGGACACATTCATACACACTTGCACTAAATATTTATACATCTGGACAATTGCACATGTCACCTTTCATGCATATTTGCACAACCAATGACACTTTAATTCTATATACATATATACTCTATTTGCAATATTGTATTATGCCCTTATTGTACAGTTAATTTTACTAGTTAAAATTATTTCTTTAGTATTTCCTTTTTATTGATTATTTATTTTACGTACAAGCTTTTATTTTCTTTTTAAGGTCACTGGCGGTCGTATAAGCATTTCACTGCATATTATACTGTGTATGACTGTGTATGTGACAAATAAAATTTGAATTTCATTTGCAATTTGAATTTGTATATATATAATTTATAATTTTTCAAACCAACGAAAACTCTCGTACGACTAAAATTGGTGGTATATTATCATACTCTGAGTTTTATTGCTTTTTCTCGACAGATAAGTGTTTCCATTTATGCGCCCAGGCACTGTGTGTATGTGTTTGTGTACAGTATGTGTGAAGCTTAAGTAAGAGGAAAGGAGGATTCAGCCCTCCACTCTTCTCGTCTTACACAGTAACACTTCCTCCTCTCTTATTTGTGTTTCACACACTCACACATACACACACACTAACGGAAAGACTGTTTTATCAGAAAAATTAGCAAGGAACATCGTTAACAATTCTCGCATGAGTGCACGCTAAAGGAATCACTGCTGTAAAGTAAAAAAAGTATAATTAACCTGAAGGCGGCGCGGTGGTGTAGTGGTTAGCACTGTCGCCTTGCACCTCCAGGATCTGGGTTCGATTCCCCGGCCAGGCTCGATTCCCGTCTCTGTGTGCATGGAGTTTGCATGTTCTCCCCGTGCTTGGTGGGTTTCCTCCCACAGTCCAAAGGCTAATTGGCGTTCCTAAATTGCCCGTAGTGTGTGATTGGGTGTGTGAGTGTTTGTACTGTATGTGTGTGTGCCCTGCGATGGATTGGCACCCTGTCCAGGGTGTACCCCGCCTAGTGCCCGAAGTCTCCGGGGATAGACTCCAGGTCCCCCGCGACCCTGAATAGAAGGATGAAGCGGTATAGAAGATGAATGAATGAATAATTAACCTGAACTTTACCTCACCACAGAGCACTGTTTCTGTGTAGAGCAGAGTGTGTGTGTGTGTATAAAGTAGAGATGAGAAACTCGGATCAATTAACAGATTTGACTTCTTCTGAATCACTCACTAAACGGACTCATGAACACACTCGGCTGGATCCGGCTGTTTCACTCCGAGCTACTGAATGAGTCTGACAGATCCGCTGAATCCGACGGTTTAGATAAACCAGCAAGGACACATATAGTATTTTGAGTCTTTTTTGTTTATGACCATAAAATATAAATGACAGTGAATAAAAAGTGAATGCCAAATATTTATTTGATTGACATATGCACATAGAAATAAGTTTAGACAACAACAAATATAACTAATGAATAAAATAATTATAAATATATTAGCGGTATCTGATATTTTCATTTTTATGGTTTAAAAACGGATAGACTATCTGGTATGGTTAGTTTTTTTTTTATTTTACATAGTTAAAAAAGGGTGCTAAAGCCGGGATTTGAGCTTGAGTTTTCATGCATATACAGTAATACAGTCATTATATAAATTGAGCTAAAGCATCACACTGTTAGCAGTGCTAGCATTACAATTCTGGTGAAGTTGTGTTTTGTTGGAAACCGACCTGATGTGGTACAAATGCCAGAGCCGTTTTTTCATCCTTCTTCTTCTTTGTCTTTCGGCTATTCCCTTTCAGGGGTCGCCACAGCGAATCATCTGCCTCCATCTAACCCTATCCTCTGCATCCTCTTCTCTCACACCAACTAACTTCATGTCCTCTCTCACTGCATCTATAAATCTCCTCTTTGGTCTTCCTCTAGACCTCCTGCCTGGCAGTTCCAACCTCAGCATCCTTCTACCAATATATTCACACTCTCTCCTCTGAACATGTCCAAACCACCTCAATCTGGCCTCTCTGACTTTATCTCCAAAACATCTCACATGAGTTGTCCCTCTGATGAACTCATTCTTGATCCTATCCATCCTTGTCACTCCCAAAGAGAACCTCAACATCTTCAGCTCTGCTACCTCTAGCTCTGCCTCCTGTCTTTTCTTCAGTGCCACTGTCTCTAAGCCGTAGAGCATTGCTGGTCTCACCACAGTCCTGTACACCTTTCCTTTCATTCTCGCTGATACTCTTTTATCGCACAACACACCTGACACTTTTCTCCACCCATTCCAACCTGCCTGTACTCGTCTCTTCACCTCCTTTGAACACTCTCCATTGCTCTCGACCGTTGACCCTAAGTACTTAAAATCCTGCACCTTCTTTACCTCTGCTCCCTGTAGCCTCACTGTTCCTCTTCGGTCCCTCTCATTCACACACATGTATTCCGTCTTGCTGCGGCTAACCTTCATTCCTCTGCTTTCCAGAGCAGACCTCCACCTCTCCAAATTTTCCTCCACCTGTTCCCTGCTCTCGCTACAAAGCACAATGTCATCTGCAAAGATCATAGCCCATGGAGACTCCTGTCTAACTTCATCTGTCATCCTGTCCATCACTAGAGCAAACAAAAACGGGCTTAGAGCCGATCCTTGATGCAGACCCACCTCCACCTTGAACTCTTCTGTCACACCTACAGCACATCTTACCACTGTCTTACAGCGCTCATACATGTCCTGCACCACTCTAACATACTTCTCTGCCACTCCAGACTTCCTCATACAACACCACAGCTCCTCTCTCGGCACCCTGTCGTACGCTTTCTCTAAATCTACAAAGACACAATGCAACTCTATATTACTTTCTCTGTCTTTCTCCACCAGCATCCTCAAACCAAATACTGCATCTGATGTACTCTTTCTAGGCATAAAACCATATTGCTGCTCACAAATTCTCACCTCTGCCCTTAACCTAGCTTCCACTACTCTTTCCCACAGCTTCATTGTATGGCTCATTAGCTTTATACCTCTGTAATTGCCACAGCTCTGCACATCTCCCTTGTTCTTAAAAATCGGCACCAATACACTTCTCCTCCATTCCTCTGGAATCCTCTCATTCTCCAAGATCTCGTTAAACAAACTAGTCAGAAACTCTACTGCCACCTCTCCTAAGCACTTCCATACCTCCACAGGTATGTCATCAGGACCAACAGCCTATCCACTCTTCATCCTCTTCAACGCCCTTCTCACCTCACTTTTACTAATATTTGCTACTTCCTGCTCCACAACAGTCACCTCTTCTACTCTTTGTTCTCTTTCGTTTTCCTCATTCATCAACTCCTCAAAGTACTCCTTCCATCTTCCCATCACCCTCCTGGCATCTGTCAGTACATTTCCATCTCTATCTTTAATCACTCTAACCTGCTGCACATCCTTCCTATCTCTATCTCTTTGCCTTGCCAACCTGTACAGATCCACCTCTCCCTCCTTACTGTCCAGCCGTTTTTTCATCCTAGTTTGTTATAATACACATCTACAGTACATCACACCAACATGTAACAAATATGATTTGTGTTACTGAAATCAGATTATAGAGCACTGTGTCCAATCACACAATATTGTAAAAGTGAAATAGCTGCAGTTTATGTCATTGTGATATGGATTCTGCCTGTTTTTTTACCAGGTTTTTACCTCCACTAGGGGTGCTCAACTAATCCTCAGAATCCACCGAATCGTTGGACTCATGAACACATGCTGAGTCTCCCAGATCCGGCCGTTACTAGCTAACATCTACTTAGAACAACTGAATGGTGTAATTATCAGTTTGTATTTATGCATGTTGTTTTCAGCAACAAAATAACTTAGGACTCAACTGATCCAAGTAAATGAAGATAAGGATTAGTGATTTGTGAATCATATACTGTAAAGGATTGGGTTATTTAACCCTGATGAATCCGGATATCTAGTGTAAAGGCGCGAGGAGGGGTGTATGTGCGAAGGAGCACGGTGTCAAATTACGTGCGTCCACACACATAGCGACATGCTGACCCAGGGAGAAAAAGAAAAGGGATCTTTAACCTCTCTAATGAGACTTTCTTTCGCTTTACAGGTGCGCGCACACACGTGTTATAATAAGCAGCACACGTGCCTGTACACACACACACACACATACAAACAAAGAAAAATGTGTTTTACGCGCACACACATGGCCATAGTGTTATAGTAAACAGTACACGTGTGCACTGATGTTGATTATACCAGTGAGAGACGCGCACTAAGACCGAGCAGGGGAGACGATTACTCACAATTCGCAGCGCAAGAGAGAGAAAATCCATCGGTTCAGTTGTGATCACGTGATCACAAAACAAGATGAACATGCGTGATACAGTACATGATACTAGATACTGGTAAACCAAGACTTGTTTGTTTTTCAAGTCAAAATTTCTTTCAAATCTTTGCTCGTCTTGCGGAATGTTACAATGCATTCAATACAATGTTACAATGCATACAATACAATGCATTTACTACTGTAATTAGTTACTGTATTATTAGAGCAGTTATTATTAGAACAGCATTCTTAGCTGGCGTTTGAAAACAAAGGATGCAATTAGATGTGGCTGTGGCTTCTGCTGGGAATCAGGAGTGTACATGGTGTGAATGTAAATTGTTTAATACATCTTTCTCATCTTTGCTGTAGGACAACATGAAAAAAACTTTAATCAGTAAACTATCCATCCCAAATTTTCCCTGAAATTGTGATGCCATAACTATGTTTAAAAGCAAGTGTACATTAATCTTTTGACACACAACCTGCTGCAGTTAGCATCACCTGTTAATTGTTTCTCACCTAGTCATTGCAAAGGCTATGTTACTATGTTCTGTACCTGGAACGTGAGGGGCTAGTGCAAAATTAATAAAAATGAAAAAAGAAAACCATGAAGAATTGCATGAAATTTCAGTATATTGTTCATAAGTAACCAAAAAAATCACACTATTATGAAAGTGCAATTTACTTACATTACTTAGTACATTTAACTTATTTTGATTATATTTAAATAGCACCCTTAAAATTGTCATTCACACAAGCATTTTACAGAACATTTTTATGAACTTGGAGTAAATCTTCTGAAATAGTTAAAAGAAGAAGTAAAAAAAAAAAACACCCAAGAAATAAAGTATTTAAACCTTAAAGTGCATTTAAGGGCCTCTTCCTCCCTATCTCAAGGAAGAAAGATATTTTATCAGAGCTTTTGGGTCTAAAGAAATTGTAGCATAAGGGTATAATAAATAAAATGTATTATTATTATTATTATTATTATTATTATTATTATTATTACAGAAAGGTGTGCTTAGCAAATACATTTTTGTCAAATACTGTCTAAAATTTGTCAAATACTGTAGCTATAGATGTTGGTGTATGTATGATGTAGGTATAGATGTGAGTTTTGACACCTGTCATAATAATATGTCCACACAATACAGCATTACACCTTTCAAATATAATAAATGTTTCATAGTGCATATGATGTACACACAATACAATGTGTTTTATAATTAATTAATTATTAGAATAGCATTCTTAGCAGAACTTGATCAGGCGACTGAATATTTAGAGTCGACACTTCGTTGTACCTTAGATAATGTAGCTCCAGCTAAAAGAAAAATTATTAGAGATAAGAAACTCGCTCCCTGGTATAACGATCAGACGCGCACTTTAAAACAGACTGCTCGGAAATTAGAGCGTAAATGGCGTGAAACTAAATTGTTGGTATTTCAAATAGCATGGAAAGAGAGCATCCTGAACTATAGGAAAGCTCTTAGTGTAGCTAGATCAACGTATCTCTCCACTCTTATAGAAGAAAATAAAAATAATCCTAGATTTTTATTTAATACCGTAGCCAAATTAACCAGAAATAAGACCACTACAGAAATCTCCACAACAACATCATGCAACAGTGAGGACTTCATGAACTTTTTTAATAATAAAATTGTAAATATCAGGCATAAAATTGAGGCTTTGAAACCAAACAATGTAATTGATACTGATGTTAACCTAGCCATGTCAGATTCAAACCTAGAATACTTTACTCCTCTTGAAGAGAATGAACTAATTTCACTCATCTCTTCTGCAAATTCATCAACCTTTATATTAGATCCTATACCGACACATTTTCTTAAACAGATAGTACCAGTAATAACAGAACCGTTGTTGAGAATAATTAATTCCTCACTTAGCATTGGTTATGTTCCAAAATCTTTTAAAGTAGCAGTTATTAAACCAATAATTAAGAAACCTGACCTCGACCCCTGTCAGCTGTCCAATTACAGGCCAATATCAAACCTCCCCTTTATCTCTAAGATTCTGGAAAAGATAGTAGCGGAGCAGCTATGCTCATATCTACATCGAAATGGCATACATGAACTGTATCAGTCAGGATTTAGGCCTCATCACAGCACAGAAACAGCAATCGTTAAAGTAGTAAATGACCTCCTATTGGCCTCTGATCAGGGTTGTGTAACTATGCTTGTATTACTCGACCTCAGTGCAGCTTTTGACACTATTGATCATGCTATTCTTCTTCACAGATTAGAAAATTTAGTAGGAATTAAGGGTACAACCCTCTCCTGGCTCAGATCCTATTTGACCGATCGTTATCAGTATGTAGACTTAAATGGTGATTATTCTGCATGTTCTCTAGTGGAGTTTGGCGTTCCGCAGGGTTCAGTTTTAGGCCCACTGCTTTTTTCCCTTTACATGCTTCCTCTGGGCAACATAATCCGTAAGCATGGTATTAGTTTTCATTGTTATGCTGACGACACACAGCTATACGTCTCAACAAAACCTGATGAGAAAAACCATCTTACTAAAGTTGAGCAATGTGTTCAGGACATAAGAAATTGGATGCTAATTAACTTCCTTCTGCTTAATCCGGATAAGACAGAAGTTCTAGTCATAGGACCGCATACAGCTAGAAGTAAAATCTTAGATCTCACCGTAACTTTAGATGGCCTTTCTGTTCCGTCAAGTGCAACAGTAAAAGACCTCGGCGTGATTATAGATTCCAGCCTTTCATTTGAAGCTCATGTAGATAATATCACCAGGATAGCATTCTTTCACCTTAGAAATATCGCCAAAATAAGAAATATATTGTCGCTAAATGATGCAGAAAAACTAGTTCATGCTTTTATCACTTCTAGGTTGGACTATTGTAATGCCTTACTGTCTGGTTGTTCAGTTAGGTGCATAAACAAGCTTCAGCTAGTCCAAAATGCAGCAGCGAGAGTCCTCACTAGAACCAGAAGATATGAGCACATCACCCCTATCCTATTTTCACTGCATTGGCTCCCTGTGAAATTTCGCATTGATTTTAAAATACTACTCTTGACATATAAGGCATTAAATGGTCTCGCGCCGCAGTATCTGAGCGAACTGCTAGTGTCTTACGATCCGCCACGCCTACTTCGGTCAAAGGATGCAGGCTGCTTATCAGTACCGCGTATTATGAAAACTACAGCTGGGGGCAGAGCTTTTTCTTACAAAGCCCCAAAATTATGGAATAGTCTTCCAAATAGTGTTCGGGACTCAGACACAGTCTCAGTGTTTAAGTCTAGGCTAAAAACCTATTTATTTAACCAAGCATTTTATAAATAGATTTGCCATAAGGTAAAGGAGCAGATCTGGGGGACTCATGGACGTAGAGTATTATGGTGAACTGGTATGTTTAGATGCTGTCTTCCTCAGTCTCATTTGATCACTCAGGTTTGTTGACGGTGAGGTGATTGTTTGCTTTACATCTCAGGGAGCCCTCATGTTTGTGTTTCCTTCTGGCTCTCCCTTTTAGTTATGCTGTCATAGTTAGTCCTGCCGGAGTCCCTGCTTGCACTCTACAGTAAATATACATTCACATTAGACATTGTGACTGTGACCATACCTAATTGCAATCTCTCCTCCTCTTCTCTTCCTCCCCCTCTTTCTCTTTCCTCTCTCCCCCTGTCTCCCCCTTTCACTCTTTCTCTCTCTCTCTCTGTCGAGCTACACATGTGGTTCCTGAGCTGCCAGTGATCCAGACTCCCTCTGCCCTCCAGACCTGTCTGATCCATCCTGGTGCCCGGTTTCTGGTTGGAGGTCTCGTCGCATGGATGCCCCGTGTGTCTCTTTAGGATGCGTCTGGTGTCTGGGGATGATTGGGGATGTGGTCAGCTGTTTCTCTGAGGACTTGACAATTCGATAGTTCAGGACTGGAACTTTCTACAAGTCTATCTGAGTCTCGAATAACTACTGGACTCCATTTTACATCAAGTATTATAACATCAATTAGCATCAACTATTATAGCTGAACCTAACACTTAACACTGTATAAATGCAGATCATTTCCTGCTATCTGTTTCACCCAGGTGAGGATGGGTTCCCTGTCGAGTCTGGTTCCTCTCAAGGTTTCTTCCTATTACCGTCTCAGGGAGTTTTTCCTTGCCACTGTCGCCCTCGGGCTTGCTCGCCAGGGAATATCTGAACATTTTGATTCATACACATTCACATTCCATACAAACTTAAATAATTCTTTTGATTGTGTAAAGCTGTTTTGAGACAATGTCAATTGTTAAAAGCGCTATACAAATAAAACTGAATTGAATTGAATTGAATTGAATCTTAGCTAGTGTTTACTGTATAAACGTGGGATGAAAGGAATTAGGTGTGGCTTCTACTGGAAATCAGTTGTGTAAATATTGTGTAAATGAGAGTTTGTTTAATGCATCCTTCTTGCACAGCATTAAATGCACATACTGTATTAATTACAATCTACTGAAGGTGGCATAACATGTTCCTTGTTTCTCACCTAGTCATTGCAAAGGTTTTAATATGTTTCGTACCTGTACACTGTTTCAAATAAATCTGTAATTTCTAGAATAAAATAGTCAATATACTCAGTATAGTATTTGCATTTGTTTTTCAACATCATTTGTTCTATTCTACACGTGTTTCCACAGGTGTATTACAACGCATTTTGCATGGCTAACCTATTTTGCTTCTAAAAATACATCTGAAAGCAATAACCCATTAATCAGGTAGGAACCCTTGATTTCCTTTATATTACATCCTAATTTATTAGAACAACAAGTTAATATTTCTGATGTCAGATGCTACTATGGCTATAAAAATTCTTGCATGTACTGTACTGTAGGTTATTAAACATGTAAGCACAACTACCCTGCACTCTTTCTGATTGCACTACATACAGTACATACAACCTGTGACTTATCTAAAAGAGAGGCAACAGCTTTCGTAGATGTCAGTACCTTTGCTTGATTTGTCTCTCATGTAAGTGGATGGATAGCATTTACATCATTATAGATCTGTGCCTAATACACACTACGAAGAAACAGACATACTGTCTGCCAACACCCTTGTTTTTGTTGCTAGAAGTTTACTTCAGTTATCACGTCTACTGTACCTTAGGTTTTACCCTATCTACAGTATGTACATGTTAAAAGACCAATAACATTCCACTGGACATATCTTAATAAAAACAAGCCCAAATATTCAGGTGGTTTATTTATTAGAAATTACTTTAGAAAAATAAAAGGAATAAAGACTCTTAAAAATTTTAATTAGGATTTAAAAATATATTTTGAATAAGACATATTTAAAAACTGTAAAACTGTACATAGTACACATTTACAATAATTGTTCAATGATAGAAGGTTAAACATCAACATTGTATACATAGGGTTAAGGTGCAAAAAGGAACCAGCTCCTTTCCATTTTTTCTTACTTTCTTTTTCTGTGTGGAAAGATCATTGCTTGTACTGTATAAGATTAAAAAAAAAAAAAAAGTTTTTTGTTTAAATATGATTAACCCCGAGCTATGATTCATTCAATTTAGCTAAATCGGGATCCAGAGCAGAGTCTATGTAACAGATCACTAAAATAAAAAAAGTGTACATATAGCACATACAGATTATTCACAAAAGTGCATAAGGTATACAGTATAAGAATGCATATTTAAATCAGATGAATACCTATTAAATGTAAAATGATCGCACAATTCTGTACAGCCTTTCAGTCTGAAAGGTCTATTGTGTGATATTATCAGTGTGATTAATGCCAATCAGTCGAATGCCACAAAGTTGTCCACAGTTGTCGTTGTTATTTAGGTGCTCCCATGGTTCGGTCGTTCTCTGCTCTTCTCTTCTGGTGAGAAAGTAAGAATTCATTTCATTCTTTGCCTCATCCTGGTTTTGCCAGAATTTTTCAAGTCCACGTTTCATTTCAAGGACCTCCTTTCTCTCCCGCTTCATCTCTGCTTGCCGTTTTTCTAAAAGGTCCCACTCTTTCTTCAGCAACTCCTTTTCTTTCTCAACTTGCTTTTCTTTGCATTTCAGCTCCATCCACCTCTCTTCTAAATTGCCCTCATGCACAAGATGCGTTGATTTGGACTTTCCTTCATCGAGTTCACACATCTGAAGCACTCGCTCTTTTTCTAAAATGAAAAATTTGATTTTCTGGTTAGAAATGTCAGGGTTAATGTTAAACATGAGTACCCCACCAGGCTAATGTTCTATTGTAAGGTGCAGCAGGTGTTTAGATTTGGAATGAGGGGCTTCTGCTATAATTACAGCAATAAGGTGTGAAGAACTATGAAGCATGGCATTCAAAAACATTATTCAACTAAAAGGTACATATGGAGTATTTTTGTTTATATTAAAAGGAAATTGTCCACCAGGCAAATATAAGTTAAAAACAGGCAAAAAAAATGAATTATGTTGAATTATTATGTCATAATATCTTGAATTATGCAAAACATGCAATTTATTTACTTTTTTTAATACTTAGGAAAGTCAGTACTATGCAAAAACAATAGAAATGAAAATAAGACAACCTGGAAACAAATTTGAATATAGAAATTTTCTCATAGAACTGCATAAGTTTGCAGTACAGTATATAGTAAATAAGGAACAAAAAAACAATCCAATAATACATATTTTTTTATTCATATTATTATACTATTATATTATTATAAGTGCAATTTAGAATTTTTTTTTAATTATTAGTTATTTTGATTATATTTAAATAGGACCTTCATACAGACAATTTAAAATGAATTTGGAATAATTCTTCTAATAAATCTGTAGAAAAAGACAAATGAAGCATTTAAACTGAATCTTCAATTTATAATGATTAAGACACTAATAAGGCATAAATCAATGGCTGCTTACAAAATGTTATTTTAAAACCTGTGCTACTAAATGGTTTCACTATTTCAATTCAAAGAAAATGAAAGTAGTTTTGACTGACCTAGCTCACGGTACAGTAAAGGCTCACAGTGGAAAAGTGCATTGTAGAACCCGTAACTCTGTATCATCCCATGCTCGTCCAAAACTCTGAACATGCATCGCATCCTCGCCTTGCTTCCATCCTTTTCACACACCTGGAAGTATTCGTCTTCTGTGATCAGGTCCTGGTTGAGCATTCGGTTGGCCACTGGCTCCACTTGTCTCACTGAATGAATAAGCTTCTTCCTCACTACATGCACATATGCAGCATGCTCTGAATAGGAGACACAACAATATGCATGAAATTATCAGTATCCGAGTAAATTTTAAACATGAGAATTAATAACTTAAATCAAGGATTCTGTCATTTTGATACCACAGAAAGAAAGTGTGTTTAGTAAATTTATTTTGTGCTTAGTAAATACATCAGTTTTACACATCTGTGAAATACACATACAATATTTGAAATATATTAAAGATTAATGTTTTTGTGCTGTTTATAAAAAAAAAATAGAAGAGTCTATAGCCAGCTGAACAAAATGCTCTGAAAAAATCCATCAGAAAAGAAATATAAGAAACATTAAGCAAAATTAGCTTTTATGCAACATACCCATCTGTAGAGTAAGCTCAGGCTCAAATTCCTGTAGTAGTTTGTAAAGTGCATTGCTCCCCTGTTGTCCTTTGCTAGACAAAGCTTGCAACAGCTGCTTCATTCGATCCTGAGAGCTTGGAGCTGCTACAATGGTCCTGTATATGTCCTCACTCAACAGACCCTGCTTCAGCAAATCTTTACATATTCTTCGTGTCTCATTCACACGCTCAGTCAGCTGATCCATAAAGATCATTACCAAATCTGCACACACAGACATAGGATAAACATTAGGAGAGGAGTAATACTGTAGCTCTTAGCAATAATGTACTGTACTTGATATGACATAACCATAAGTAAGTACAGCTTGTTAGGTCGTATGCTCGTTTTAATTATCTGATTGTGTTAACATGATGCAAAATAAAAATTAATAAACACTAGATTTGATTTCTTAAACATGAATGGTTTAAAGTTTAGCCTTCTCCAAAAATGTAACACTCCTAGAAATTTTCAAATGTGTTAGTGTCCTCCAGTCTTTCTA
Organism: Channallabes apus; assembly: GCA_030522415.1. Classification (NCBI taxonomy): domain Eukaryota; kingdom Metazoa; phylum Chordata; class Actinopteri; order Siluriformes; family Clariidae; genus Channallabes; species Channallabes apus. The sequence continues at coordinate 17,297,351 of CM060110.1, read as the reverse complement.
AGCTGTGGGAAATAAGCGGGCTACAATGATGCCAGCACAGGCAAGCCGGGTGCATGACCAGCTTTTCACTTTAAACTCTCACTTAAAATCATATAGCATTGTAAATGATAACAAAATATTACTTTATAAATACTCAATTATGTCAGTATAAAATAAGGCAAAATTCTAAAATAAATAAACAGAGTATATTTTTTTCATAATTAAAAATAGGTTGATAATTATTAGGCATTATATTTTCTAAGCTTGTCAGACTTTTTCATCTCTGTTCCCACACTGCTAAGGTTTCACAGTACCACTGTCATTAGTCCTGTTTTTTTCCCCTCCTGTTCTTTCGTTTTCAAATAAACATTCCCGACTGACATTTGATAACCGGGAGTTTTTCAAACAAAAGTATACTTTAAATTCCACATTCAGGAGCTGTAGCAGTCACGTTTAATCTGAATCTGAATCTTGAAACTACTGTATAACATTATAATCTAATAAATTTTTTTCATAAAAGATTAATCTTTTTGGTCATATGGGAATTATGTTCAAATCGTTAAGATTAAGGTGTACTGTATATTTCTTCAATATTATCTACAAAAATATGTACTAATTGAATGAAGGTGAGGTATTTTTCTTGAATGTTTTATGAATGTACCTTTTGTTTTATCAAGTGTCACAAAGTACAAGTAATGTGACGTGTGTCCTACATTACTGTACTTCTTTAAGACTTTTAGAATGTAACTTTTCAGAATGTACTGCGCCTTTTTAGTATTTTAGTCATTTAGCAATCACCTCACCTGAAGGTTTCTCAGCTTTATTGCATCATTATAGTATAATAAAGTAAGAATCTTGAAAAAAAATACAGTTGTATTTGGGAATCACAATATGATAGCACAATAAATTATCAATTTGTGACATGTACTGTAATTGAGCCATTTACATTAGGATGAAGCAAATATATACATTAATTATATAATATATTTAAGTATATAAATTATATAATATATATAAGTATATTAATTTATAAATAATTATATTTAATTTAGAGAATTTAAATATTGATTTTTGTTAAGTTCAAGTTTTTGTTTTCCTTAAGTGAGTATAAATTTTTTGAGCTGATTCTATATACAGTATGATGTGGTTAGGTCAAACTATTAAAATAGATGAAAATGCAGAAAAATCATCTAATTGTCCCTCTGACTTTTCTACACAGTTCCCCAAAATAAACATTCATAGTTAGAATATATGTTATACTGTAAGTCCTATTTATGTACATGTAATTATATGTATTGTGCCTTTTTGTTCTTAATACATTTATACTAAATACTGTATATAATGATTTGGTATCAAAATTGTTCATCTCATAATACTTTGCCAAACATCTTAGGTACATGTCATCATTGTTTAAGTAATAGTTAAAACATGACTGGATTACCCACTATTTTTCTGCATTACTCAATTCATACATTGCATATTCATTCTTTTTATTAGTAAATTAAGGTAACAATACTCAGTTATTCACTTATCTTACCCTGAAGTTTTTCCTGTGATATTCTTGGATACATGATAACTGTAGAACACAAAGAAAAACATACTTCATGCATGCAAATCAGGAAATAGAACAGTACTGTATGTTCTCATGTGCTTTTGTAAATGCTTCCTGTGTACAGGATACAGGATCAGATTTATCCAGTCACCCACACACAAGCACACACACACACACACACACACAAATATTTGTAAAGAACCAAAGTATGGCAATTTGCCTGTACTTGAATTTCTATTTAGCTATAACATTTTGTAAATTTACAGGATTTTTTTTTTTTTGTTTAAAAAACACAAAACTTTAATAATCTTAGTTAACTAATAATAATCACACTTATACATTTATTTAATTACTTAACAGAAATTATAGCATATTAAATAATTATATATTGCATGTAATTATGTGTGTGTGTGTGTGTGTGTGTGTGTGTGTGTGTGTGTGTGTGTGTGTGTGTGTGTGTGTGTGAGAGAGAGAGAAATAAATATTACTCTATTTACTTTAATCAATGTGTTCATTGATTAATCAATTAATTAACTTAATTATATATACAAATGTTCTATATACAACATTTGTATTCATATATTAATATTTTCAACATAGCATCTTTTTTTAATTAATATGCCACCATATAATATTTAAACTTATTATTAGTAGTAGTATTAGTATTAGTAGTATTTCATTATTATTATTATTATTATTATTATTATATAAATCATACCCAAATTATATTAAAATCTAAATCTACTTTTATTTAAGACATATTTTATAGATGTAAGTAGGTTTCCTTCAAATGGTAATTCCTACCTGTTCCTCTCCCTGTTCTGCTTGCTACTTGTTGGATGTGTTTCTGTGTCTGTATGTCTTCACAGAAAGGCTTATATACCTAGACCAGTGACATATCTCAGCAGTTACAGTAATCATTTGTAACCTGCATTTCCCAGACTGTACTGACTGTGGCAAGACTTGATTTTCCTGTTCTTTAAAATACCTTAATAGCTGTCTGGAAATGATCAGGGACTTGCCACTTAAGTTAGATAACTTTTAAACTAAAAGGGTGTAATGTGAATAGATGGAATTTATATGAGGAATTATATTTGATGAAATTTAAAAAAGCATTTTTTTTTAATTGTGCAAGCAAAAAAAGTTTGTACACCTACTGTATGTACTTACAGTTGTAACACCCCCTTTGGCAGATTTCCAAACTTGCAAATGTTTTGTGATGCCAACTGGAAGACTGACTAATATTATTATAGTTTCGGTCACTATTACATCATTCAGAACAGTCCTGAAATATGCCTGGGTCATCTTGCATGCACAGCATGTTTGAGATCTATCGACAAATTTTCCATGATGTTTAAATCAGTAGATGCGAACGCCACTCCAACAGCTTCGGCTTTTGATCATGGTGTATTTTCAGGTGTGTTTAGGATAATTTTTACTGTATGTTGCGGGAAAAAAAAAATTTCTGCTTCAGTTTCTTGACTGAGCATGTCACATTACAGAATTTCCTGCCATTCCATCATTCTTTTTCCTATAAACCCATATTTTCTGGGTCACTGGCACACAAAATGACAAAAACATCCACACCCATGCTTAACAAGTGTTTTTGTTTCATTGGTCAAACGCTCCTCTTGTCACGGAGTCCTTCCACAAATGCCTTTGGCTTATTTCTTTATTTTAATTGAAACCTAAAAGCTATAGGATATATTTTTGTAACTTTCCTGCTTTGTAGACATTCGTTCTTTTTTATTAGTAAATTAAAGTAACAATTTAGATTCTAAGACTTTGCAACCATAATGTTGCAAAACATTGCCCATGCACATTGAATAAAATGTTGTTTTTAATCATTTTATGTTTAGATATAAAGTAACTATGAAATTTGCAGAAAATTATTCTATAATACTGTTGGGGAGTTTAGGTTTAATTCTTTTCATAAAAAAAAAACCTCATGTTTTTTTTGGTTTGTTTTGTTTTGTTTTTTAATACGAGGGGGCGTTAAAATCAAACCGGAACTTGTAATAAAATGTCTTGTGAATAAAGATGTAACATTTTTGACATTTGCAGAAGACTTAAAAAACATAGTATGGTGATGAGACTCTTAGCCACAGTTAAATATTTGTGCAATGGTGCAAACGTTTTAAAGAAGGCCATTGTTGAATGATGATCGCGGCCGATGTTGCTCGGAGCCCACTGCCAACATTTAGCAAGTGCCTGATCCTTAAAATCACCAGATAACTTGTTGCCAACTTTTGGAAGAGATGTATCTGTCTAGGCAAACTGTACAGACAATGATTCATGAACATCAATTGCACATTACAGGAACTTGGCTGCGAGTTATTGCCACATTTCCTGCATAGTTCTGACGTGGCTCCAAGCCATTTCAGCATGTTTGGGCCATCAAAGGAGAAATTGTTCCTGGGATGCCAGTGTTTCAGAGATAAAGTACTGTAAGCAGTCTGATCATGGCTCCAATGAACTGAGAAAACATTATACCTTGATGGTATCCAAGCACTAGTGAAACCCTGGGATAAGTGTAGCATTAGTGTTGCAGGGGATTATATATAAATAAATAAATGATGTTTTTACTCTTATAACTATGTTCCATTTTTTTCTGCCAAATCAAAAGTCCCGCTTTGACTTGAACACCCCTCGTAAATTTGTCACACACTCTCACAAACATGCACAAACAGTGAAATGAAGACAATGGAATACGGGTTTTGTTTCTTGTTCTTTTTGTCTTTGTCTTTTTGTAAAATCTACTCCAGTTTTAGTTTATTTCTGTTGTACATCTATTTCTTTCCACAAGAGATGGTCAGATTAAGACATTTATGTGACTCCAGCCTACTCCGTCCTGAACAAAAACAAAAAAATAAAGTGATTTATGAAATTTTACATTTCACCCAATGAAAATAGCTTCTCTTATAAATGACAGGGTAAGAATCACGATTGCATGGTAAAGAATGTTCCTCAAATAAGGGTACACATATAAAAATACAGTGCAACTACACATAATATTACTAAAACTTTGTAAAAATTTGTGGCCATGTAACTTTCTTAGATAACTTGTCCCTTTTTTTCTGAGGATGCTAAATAAGCATGAACTAGCAACATTAAAAATTTTAACTTCAGTTTGAACTTGAATTTGAATTTTGGACAAGAAGATTTAGAACATTTACAAAGTTAGGTAACATTATAGGGCATTATAAAAAAGACCAGTCAAATAATGCTGATGTGCCCTTGAAGTGTCAAGGGTTTCAGATGGATTCCTGCCTTAGAAAGGCAAAAAGCTTCCAAAACCAGGAAGTGATTACCATGATGTGTGGACACTGACGCCTTGAAAGAACTTTGAACTTCACATTCATGGTCATTAAAGTATTTGTGTTAATGCCATTTAACATGGTAATATCCCTGAGATGATGGAAGGGATTTATTCATCGTCGTCGTCATCATCATCATCATCATCATCGTCGTCGTCATCGTCGTCGTCGTCGTCGTCATCGTCGTCATCATCGTCATCATCATCGTCGTCGTCATCATCGTCGTCATCATCGTCGTCGTCATCATCATCGTCGTCATCGTCGTCGTCATCATCATCATCATCGTCGTCATCATCGTCGTCGTCGTCGTCATCATCGTCGTCATCATCGTCATCGTCATCATCATCGTCGTCATCATCGTCGTCATCATCGTCGTCATCATCGTCGTCGTCATCATCGTCGTCGTCATCATCGTCGTCATCGTCGTCATCGTCGTCATCGTCATCATCGTCGTCGTCAGCGTCAATTTTGCCCTCCAGTACATCCTCAATCCAGTTGTCTAGCTCATAAGCAGTGGGCATGTCCTCCTCGTCATCCATCTTCATCCATACACTGTCAGCCTGTACAACACGTATAAAAAAATATTTTAGAGAGAACAAATGGGGAGGAAAAGATAACAGGTTTAATTAGTCTAAAGCAAATGCAACTTCAGTCCACAAGTTGCACATTTTGAAGATTTCCTCATTTCTAACATGCCTTGATGTTAGCTGTATGTATTAAGGCTTTAATGAGTTGCCTTGTGTGTTAAAAGTAGGGAGTAAGAAATACTTTTAAAAAAAAAAGCATGCTGGAATTTTGAGGGGGGAAAGATCATTAGAAGCATTATAACCAGAAAAAAAAACAATTGTTAATATAAAGTGTAAAGCATTAACCAGCCAAAAGAAGAAGGTTAGACATGAACAATAGACAAAGGCTAAAATAGAATTACAGAAAAAGTGAAGGACATAAAATTACAATGCAGGCAAGCCCGCTCGGAGATACTCTGAACTTTAAGACTCAGGTAGTCAACTTAGAGACAACACTCACAAACATTTACAGAATGCAGCTGAGCATTTCAGGCACTGGACAGGCTTTGATCTTATCACAGCCCTTCAGGCAACAGACTTTGTTAGGTTTGTTAAGATGGTCTTACATCCTTCACATCCACCACACCAATTTGTGGAGAGGAAAGGTCAATGCCAAAGGTGTTTTCCCAGTAGGGCACCAACTGAATGAAATAGACACAAAAATCATTTAAAGATATTTTTGCAGTCATCTGCAATAACAGTAATGTTGAAGAATACCTGAATAATCTGAAAACAGGTTTTAAATTTTATAGCAAATTATTGTCGGTGACTTTAGGGGTTGTTAATAACATAACAATATTCCTCATAAATAATTGTAGTTATATTATTATAGTATCAGTGGTGTACAAAGCTTTCATTTAAACTTTGTAATCTATTTTTAAATCAGTGTCAATTATTGTTTATATAACAGTATTAACTGAGGATTAATGGAGATTCTCACCAGTGGGAAATCATCTGGGTCAATCCAGATGATGCTCAGTTCAGGGTTTTCAGTGTTCTCACGGGCTACCTCTTTCAGGATCTCCAGGAATTCAAAACCATCTAATTGAAGGTTAAAGGTTAATCATAAGACAATGTTCTCTCCTATATATACCTAGATGTTATAACATACTGTATACAGTGAAACCTCGGATTCCGAGTAACGCGGTTTACGAGTGTCCCGCAAAACGAGCAAAGATTTTTAGTAAATTTTGATTTGGAAAACGAGGATTGTCTTGGTTTACCAGCACCGAGTATCATGTATCACGCATGCGCTTCTAGTTTTGACGCCGAGTGACACGTCATCACAACTGAGCCAACGGTTTTTCTCTCTCTTGCGCTGCGAATTGTGGGTAATCGTCTCACCTGCTGGGTCTTAGTGCTTGTCTTTTACTGGTGTAATCAACATCCGTGCACACGTTTACTGTTTACTATAACACTGTGAGTACGTGTGTGTACAGTAAAACATATTTTATTTTGTCTTCCGAAGTGCATGTGTACAGCGTGTGTACCATTTCTTATAACACACGTGTGTGCGCGAGTAAAGAAAAAGGAATTCTCAATACAGAGGTTAAAAAAACATTTTCTTCCTCAACTCATAGCCATGTGTGTGTGTGTGTGTGTGTGTGTGTGTGTGTGTGTGTGTGTGTGTGTGTGTGTGTATTTTACTGCAGTGATTGTTAGTTTGCGCTCACACGAGTGTCAGTAGCGATGTTTATTGCTGTTTTTTCAGATAAAACAGTGCAGCAGGAGAGAGACGTTGATTTATGACCGCTGTTTACGGAAGTGTAGTCCAGTGCAGCAGATGCATTGTGGGTAATGCAGTCCGGTGTGTGTGAACGCGAATGCGAGATGTAAGCTTGGATATAGTGCCTGAGTTTTGTTCTTCATTAATTTTTTTAAGTGCAGGATCCCCCCGAGAGTTTGTACTATAGCCCGACAATGCAGCAAATAACGGGGGCATCGACCAGTTTGTCCATCTCATCATTACACAAGCATGAATTAACGAGCTGTTACGCTGTCATGAGCAACATTAAAATAAAGCGGAGAAGCTTTAATTATTTAGAAGAGAACTACAGTCTTACCGTTGATGTGTGTGTGTTTTCAGACGAGACGAGAAAGTTTTACTGTGTAAGATGAGAAAGGGGAGACAGGCGGGGCTGAAAGCAAGAGTCTCCACTTACTCTAGCCTCATACACACACAGCGGCCTGCATGCACAAATGGAAACACTTATCTGTCGGGATTTATTTTTACTTTTTTGAAAGTTAAAGTGCAGGTTAATTTGTTTTATTTTTACTTTATACTTTTATATATTTTTTATGTATTTTTTGGCCTGTGGAACGAATAATTTAAGTTATTATTACTTATGGGGAAATTAAATTTGGTTTATGAGTGTTTTGGAATACGAGCCAACTTCCGGAACGAATTATGCTCGTAGTCCGAGGCTCCACTGTAATATGCATAAAATCTGTTTTAACATCTGAAAGTGTTTTTTTTTTCAAGTGGTCATTTTAGTCAGCGGTGGCAAGTAATTAAGTATGAGTCTGTTACTGCATTTTTCATGTATCTATACTTTACATCATTTTTCTTCAAACTACATCAAACTTCTACCCACTAAATGTTTTTATGAAAAAGCTGTGCTTTTTACCTCACTACATTTTAAATCAAGACTCTACTTTTCAGTTCACAGTCATACAAAAGTATATAGATTTTCTAATCTAAACACAAGTGTTTATGCTACTGTATCACTCCATCTCATGTAGGAAAGACAGAAAAAAAACAATTCCACCAGTTCAAGTGGTCCAAGTTTACAGAAATAACTGGCAGGTCATTATGAAAGTACAGAATAACGTGAATAAAAAGAATGACAGGTCATGGTCACTTGGTCTCTGGGCTGCAGATAATTTTTTTGCTCCTTTTGCAAGCCTCTCAAATGAGCCTACTTGTAAGAATAGAATTGATGTAGCTAACTACTGTAACTAACATACTGAGCAAAAGAATTCAGAACTTATATATGAATATATCCAGAAACTGTGGAGAACTTGTACTTTTGTACTCAATGTGAATTTTTAGAGCACTTTGAAATACTTTGAAGGACCTAGTACATCAAATCGAATAAGATATTTCAAGTGATACTTCCAAATAAAGGGTATCATATTTTTGGGCAAATTTCACTATATACAGTGGTGTGAAAAACTATTTGCCCCCTTCCTGATTTATTATTCTTTTGCATGTTTGTCACACTTATATGTTTCTGCTCATCAAAAACCGTTAACTATTAGTCAAAGATAACATAATTGAACACAAAATGCAGTTTTTAAATGAAGGTTTACGTTATTAAGGGAGAAAAAAAACTCAAAATCTACATGGCCCTGTGTGAAAAAGTGATTGCCCCCCTTGTTAAAAAAATAACTTAACTGTGGTTTATCACACCTGAGTTCAATTTCTGTAGTCACCCCCAGGCCTGATTACTGCCACACCTGTTTCAATCAAGAAATCACTTAAATAGGAGCTACCTGACACAGAGAAGTAGACCAAAAGCACCTCAAAAGCTAGACATCATGCCAAGATCCAAAGAAATTCAGGAACAAATGAGAACAAAAGTAATTGAGATCTATCAGTCTGGTAAAGGTTATAAAGCCATTTCTAAAGCTTTGGGACTCCAGCGAACCACAGTGAGAGCCATTATCCACAAATGGCAAAAACATGGAACAGTGGTGAACCTTCCCAGGAGTGGCCGGCCCACCAAAATTACCCCAAGAGCGCAGAGACGACTCATCTGAGAGGCCACAAAAGACCCCAGGACAACATCTAAAGAACTGCAGGCCTCACTTGCCTCAATTAAGGTCAGTGTTCACGACTCCACCATAAGAAAGAGACTGGGCAAAAACGGCCTGCATGGCAGATTTCCAAGGCGCAAACCACTTTTAAGCAAAAAGAACATTAAGGCTCGTCTCAATTCTATGATTGCCAAGACTTTTGGGGAAATACCTTGTGGACCGACGAGACAAAAGTTGAACTTTTTGGAAGGTGCATGTCCCGTTACATCTGGCGTAAAAGTAACACAGCATTTCAGAAAAAGAACATCATACCAACAGTAAAATATGGTGGTGGTAGTGTGATGGTCTGGGGTTGTTTTGCTGCTTCAGGACCTGGAAGGCTTGCTGTGATAGATGGAACCATGAATTCTACTGTCTACCAAAAAATCCTGAAGGAGAATGTCCGGCCATCTGTTCGTCAACTCAAGCTGAAGCGATCTTGGGTGCTGCAGCAGGACAATGACCCAAAACACACCAGCAAATCCACCTCTGAATGGCTGAAGAAAAACAAAATGAAGACTTTGGAGTGGCCTAGTCAAAGTCCTGACCTGAATCCTATTGAGATGTTGTGGCATGACCTTAAAAAGGCGGTTCATGCTAGAAAACCCTCAAATAAAGCTGAATTACAACAATTCTGCAAAGATGAGTGGGCCAAAATTCCTCCAGAGCGCTGTAAAAGACTCGTTGCAAGTTATCGCAAACGCTTGATTGCAGTTATTGCTGCTAAGGGTGGCCCAACCAGTTATTAGGTTCAGGGGGCAATTACTTTTTCACACAGGGCCATGTAGGTTTGGATTTTTTTTCTCCCTAAATAATAAAACCCCTCATTTAAAAACTGCATTTTGTGTTTACTTGTGTTATCTTTGACTAATAGTTAAATGTGTTTGATGATCAGAAACATTTTGTGTGACAAACATGCAAAAGAATAAGAAATCAGGAGGGGGGCAAATAGTTTTTCACACCACTGTAGTTTGTGTATCTCTGCCACCTCTGAACAAAATATGCTTATTAAACCAGTTTAGGTGTGTAAAAAGCCAAATACACACATGAAAACACCCACAAAAAAGTGTGTAAGGTAGGCTGATTTAGTAACAATATAGAATATGGAATACAGTATCTTTCAATATGAATTACACTCAGTGCTCTGAAAGCACTGGGCATTTCGGTCAGTAACAGACTGCTTCATCCAAGCTGTGTGACGGAGCGTTACCATAGGCCCTTCCATCATTCTGCTGTAAGGTTGTACAATCAGCATTGATTTCAGTTTTTATTTATTGTCTAAGATCTATATAGTGTAAAAATGTATTAGACGTTTTCTCCCTCATTCCTCTGTCACTGTGAATTTCCCCAATGGTTGGACAATAAAGGTGTATTATATTATATTATATTATATTATATTATATTATATTATATTATATTATATTATATTATATTATATTATATTATATTATATTATATTAAAGTCACTGTAAAAATTGCAATTGCATGCACAATTTAGTAAACCCAAACATCTGATTAAAATATTTACTGGAGACTTTAATGAACAGACAACATATTATATCAGACCATACATCTCTGACGTGCCTTCAATTGTTACAGAAGCTCAAAGCACAAGCAAAGGTGGTAAGGACAAGAAAAAGTTATAAATTATATGAGAAATGCTTTTCTTGCTACAGTATAAGTCTTTTTAATGCTGTATCTACTGTATGTACTTGGTCTAAACTGCATGCTTCTTACTCTACCATCTTTAAAAATCAGCTTATCTCTCCTGTAAGAACAGTTCCTTTTTCTTACCACTTTTATCCATTTGGCTTACCTGGGTCAGATTCCTCAGCAAAAGCTACAATGTGTTGCCCATTAATGTCATCCTCCTGAGGAATAAATCAATCAATTAATCAATCAATATTTACATGTATTAATCTGAATACTTCATATTCACCAATGTATCAGTCATTATTACAATTTTAAAATAAATTAGACATAAAAATGTCAAAATTTCTACTGTACATTTTGTAGCTATGAAAACTTACCCAGGTCTCATACATGCTGTGGGGTTCGAGTTTCCTTAGCGTTGGTCTGGAGAAAAAAGAAGTAACACAGATTTACACTTGAGGCTAGTTCAAATACCAAATAAAAAAATTTGTCTTACAGGACCAAAAACTTCCTCATATTCTCCTCAGCAGAATAAGGCATATTAAAGCAGGGCAAACATTAATCTGTACAGTAACATTGCTCCTGGAACATTCCTTAAATTTAAACAAAATTGGCAATTACAGTAGGCAAAATTATAATCTTACTTTCTTATATAATAAAATTATGAGGCCTTACCTCTCATGATCCTCGATGAAGTCAACCAGCTCAGACTCAGTGTAAGGTTTGCCGGGGATTGTGGTAGGCCCAGTCATGAAGGGCTCATAAAAATCCACCTCGTTCATTTCCAGTTTTAGTTTATGGGCAATCTGGACAGATGCAGTAGTCAGTACATTGAAAAGGCATTCAGAATTCAGATAAAGGTAGACAAGTCTATTGTCCAAACTGTGTGTTTTAGTTGTTTGGTTTTTTTTTTGACCTGGCATGCTAGATTCTCTCTGGCATTGTTGACACCATGGTTCACGTTACAATATGGTGAATGGAAAGATTTAGTGCAACTAGATCTACACAAATAGAATAGAATGTTTGTTTTATTTATCAGTGACTGCCAGTTTCAATGAAAAAGTATCTATTTGAAAAGATAATTGACAGTTGGCAGTGGGTAACTTATCAAAAATGATTAAAATTCACTGGCATGACATAACTCAAAATATAAAATTAAATGCACGCTAAAGTAGATTTATTCTCATTTGGACATTATGATTTTGTTACCTCGATTTAGCAATTTTGAATAAAACTAATTTACTAAAAGGTCCCATATTTCGCAAATTTTTAACAAGCTAACCATATTTCTCAAAAATCTCCTAAGTATGTGTGTAAATGTGTGTCTGTAATGTCCTTGTCTATGTACAGTAAATAAGCTATTGTTATGTCATGCCCCACCCAAGAATATCAGAGCTTAATAGTCACTGTGGGCAGAGTGTCTTCTTATATAAGGTCACTTTAGGGGAAAGTCTAATTGGCTTGTTTAAGTCCCACAGTTACAGTAATATGAAAATATAAAAAGGACCTAAAGCCAGAAATGTTTTTGCTTGTTTGCTTGTTTTTTATACAGGAGACCAACCTGAATGTCTAAAATCACTAAAATATAAAATTCTGCATAATATATGCCCTTCAAAAGGACTTTCTGTTTTGACTCAACTCACCTATCTGCTAAAATAAGCTGTTTTAATGTTTATTTTACAGTATTTGATGATGAAGAAATAAGCCCATTTACAGACTGCTGCATGTCTGTCTGTTTCTGTATACAGTTTATAAGCCTCTTTATTGCCTCCCAGTGGTAAGGACCTCTTACCAGAAATTGACCCCCCAACAGACACACACATATTAACATGGTGCAATCATATCATTATAACTGCTGTGCTAAAAATCCACAATCCAAATACATGGAAAGTTGCGATCCTATTGCGATACTTTAATAATGATATAGCAATTAACACTTGGTACCTACTATATCATTATAGTGATATAGTCATAGGTTAGGGAGTAGATAATATTTAAACTGTCCTTTTTTTAGTAATTTTTTTTAGAATTGTCATGGTTGAGTATTACCTAAAAAATTTTGGCAAAAATATTCATAATATAATAATATTTAGTGAATACTGCAATATACTGAAATGTTTGGGATTTGCTTACTTTTGAACTGAAAGTGGCAAAGAACTTGATGAAAGGGTGGAACTCTTCAGCAGTATCATCATATTCAATAAAGTCTGAAAAAGGAAAAACATATGCATATAGTGTCAAAAACTATGAAGCATGGATGGTGTAATCAATAACTGAACAAAACAGACGTGTGTTTATGCAGCACAGAAAATACAAACACTGGGCAACACTTACGTCGGGAACGCTCATTCTTAAAGTAGCCGACCAACTTGATATCCTCCTCAAGATTAAAAAAGCCTCTTAGCTCTCCATCATTGTCAATGATCTCCACTGGCTCCTCGATAACCTGACAGAACAGAGAGAAATATATCTGTCTGTACACAATGAAGGTGTAATTGGCTTCTATGTGACTTTATGGTCTCATTACATTGTCTTACCAAGAAAAAAGTGTAGTGCAATCTTCAATTTAAATGTATTAGCCTTTGGCAGAAAGGATACAATTTAGTTCCTTTGAACTACAGTATGTCTTATTAGAGTAATATATCTGCTTCCTAACTACATACCTATTAGACAAAATCCTAAGTAGCTTGTTTTTAAGTAGCTAGCAGAATATAGTAATAATCCTACATCAAATGTCTTTTAATAGTGTAAAACCAAGCCGATTTAAATTGGAATGACGATAAGTCAGTGACTCCCAAAAATTCAGGTCTGTCAACCTTATTATATTCTGTCCCAGCTGTTAAAGGAAAATACTTAACAATGTGGTGGGTTGCGGCCTGAGCGTATATAAGTGTTTTATTCGTCTTACCCCCTAGCAAGTTTCCATTATGGTTTTGCACTCTTATTTTGTCACATTAAATGTTGTGGACTGTCCATGAACCAATTTCCTGTTATACAAAGTGAAGTGTTGTTCCGTTACAAGACAAAAAGTCTAGTTCCCTATTAATTAGAATCAAGGACTCAATAATGCTATGGTACAAATGCAGATTATTGCTTTGGCCATACAATATAGGTTTAAGGATCAGCATTACTCACATCATAGAGGAATTCCACCAATGTTTCTGCAGCCATTTCTCCATCATACTCAATTATCTCATCATCAGCAAAGATGTAAATGCTGTCGACTTCATCCAAATCTGTACAAAATCAAGGGTATACTTAGTATAGTAACAGAATTCGAATTTCCACAAAAAAAATTACTTACAAAATATTTTGCATATATGCATTTTCCCAATGTAAGCAAACAATCACAAAATTTAAAATATGAAATTTTATATATATACAGTGGAACCTCGAATTACGAGTAACGTGGTTTGCGAGTGTTCTGCAAGATGAGCAAAGATTTTTTTTTTTTTTTTTTGACTTGGAAAACGAGCATTGTCTTGGTTTACGAGTACCGAATATCATGCATGCGCTTCTTTTTTTGACGCCGAGCATCAGGTGATCACAACTTAGCTAACGGTTTTTCTCTTTTGCACTCCGGAATTGTGGGTAATCATCTCCCTTCTGGGTCTTAGTGCTCGTCTCTTACTGGTATAATCAACATCCGTGCGTGCGTGTACTGTTTACTATAACACTGTGACCGTGTGTGTGTGTGTGTGTGTGTGTGTGTGTGTGTGTGTGTGTGTGAGAGAGAGAGAAACATATTTTATTTTGTGTTTGTAAGCGTGTGTGTACAGTGCATGTGTATAGTTTATAATAACACATGTGTGCGTGTGTATAAAGCAAAAGCAAGTCTCATTAGAGGGTAAAGATCCATTTTTTCTCTCCCTCTCTGTATCAGCCTGTCGTGTGTGTGCGCATAATTTGACACCATGCTCCTTCACTCACACCAACACACACACACACACACACTCGCCTTTACAGCTCCCCTCCCACACCCTCCTCCTCTTGGCTTCCAGCATATATACACACGCACACTCCCTGCCTTGCACAGAAACTCTGCTCTGTCATGATTCTTTTCAAAGGTAAAGTCAAATTAAAATTTTATTTGTCACATACACAGTCATACACAGTACGATATGCAGTGAAATGCTTAGACAACTGCTCATGACCTTAAAATAAAAGACTATGAATTGGAATAGGAAATAAATATGAAAAATAAAATAGAGGGTAAATTTAACTAGGAAAGAATAAAATAAAAATATAAAAATTAAAGTTAAGATAAAATAACTGAATATTTTAACAATACACAATATAGAAAATAGAAAATATATGAAGACTATATGAACACTAAGAGCAGCTGTACAAATAGGAAAAGAATGGTCCAGGGTTGTGCAATCCACATGTTTAAAGTGTCTTGAGCAGTGCGAATATGCTTAAAGTGATTTATTTGAAGTGACTTGTGATAGTGATTTGAGTGGTGTGATGACCACGAAGTGTAGTTGTGCAGTGGTCACTAGTGTAATCTAATGTCCAGAAAGTCCAGAGTGTGTGTAAAAACCATATGTGTGGGTCAGTACTGTGTGATGGCGTGATTGAGAGACCGTATCGCCTGCGGGAAGAAGCTCCTCCTCAGTCTCTCTGTGTTGGCCTTCAGGGAGCGGAATCGCTTTCCTGACCTCAACAGAGAGAACAGTCCATTGTTGGGATGGCTGAGGTCCTTCACGATCTTCCTGGCCTTGGTCCAGCACCTCCTGCTGTAGATCGAGTACAGGTCAGGGAGCTCGGTGCGGATGATGCGCTCAGCTGATCGCACCACCTCTGTCCTGCATGGTGCTGTTTCCGAACCAGGTTGAGATGTTTCCCGTCATGATGCTCTCTATGGTGCAGGAGTAAAAGTTCCTGAGCACCTTGGAGGGCAGTCGGATGTCTCTCAAGCGCCTGAAGTGGTAGAGACGCTGTCGGGCCTTTTTCACCACAGTGTTGATGTGACAGGACCATGATAGGTCCTGCGTGATGTGAACACGGAGGTATTTGAAGCTGTCCACTCTCTCCACTGGGCTGTCATTGATGATGGGGGTCTGGTATTTCCTCTCCTGCTTAGTGCTGAAGTCCACTATCAACTCCTTTGTCTTACTGACGTTTAGAAGGAGGTTGTTCCTCTGGCACCAGTTCTCCAGAATCCTAATCTCCTTCAGGTAGGCCGTCTCGTTGTTATCAGAGATCAGGCCAACCACGACGGTGTCGTCAGCAAACTTAATGATGGTGGTGGAGCTGGTAGTGGCCACACAGTCATATGTGTACAAAGAGTACAGCAGGGGGCTCAGAACACACCCCTGGGTGTGTGAGAGTTGTGGAGGTTGAGACATGTCCGCCCATCCTTACTGCCTGTGGTCTGCCCGTTTGGAAGTTGGAGATCCACTGACACAGAGATGAGCTGAGTCCCAGGTTCTCCAGCTTGGTGGTGAGTGTGGAGGGAATTATGGTATTGAATGCAGAGCTGTAGTCGATGAAGAGCATTTTAACATAATTCCCCCTTCTACAGTCCAAGTGAGTAAGTGATGTGTGGAGGAGATGAGAGATGGCATCATCAGTAGAGCAATTTGGACGGTAAGCGAACTGTAGAGGGTCCAGTGTGTCTGGTAGAGATGAAATGATGAAGTCCTTGACCAGTCGTTCAAAGCACTTCATCACTACTGAGGTGAGGGCTACAGAGCGATAGTCATTGAGAGAAGCAGGATGTGGTTTCTTCGGGACAGGAACAATGATGGACTCTTTGAATCATGTGGGGATCACCGACTGAGATAAGGAGATGTTGAATATCTCAGTGAACACAGGTGCTAGCTGGTCTGCGCAGGCTCTGAGAATACGGCCTGAGATGCCGTCTGGTCCTGCTGCTTTCCTGGTGTTCACTCTCCTGAAGGCTCTCCTCACGTCGTGCTCGGTGATGATGAGCGCGTTCCCGGTGCTGGCAGTGACTTCCTGTCTGCAGCCGTTAGCGCCGCTAGCATTAGCGCCATTAGCATTAGCGCCGCTAGCATTAGCATCGCTAGCATCTTTAGCTGCAGCCTCGAAGCGAGCATAGAAGATGTTCAGCTCGTCTGCCAGAGTCGCGTTCGCGTTCGTCATACCGGATTTATAATCCGTGATTGTTCTTAGGCCCTGCCACAGGCTCCTAGAGTCACTCTGTTGGAGCTGTGACTCTAGCTTTCTCCCGTAGCGCTGCTTCGCCTCTTTCACCGCCTTCCGGACGTTGTATGACGCAGCCTTGTATGGTTCCATGTCCCCCGACGCAAGTCCCGTGTTGTAGGCAGCGGTGCGAGATCTCAGAGCGTCGCGGATGGTTTTGTCCCCCCACGGCTTCTGGTTGGGAAACATTCTTATAGTCTTTTTCTCCATGGTATCATCCGCTAGCTTCCCGATAAATCCCACAACCGCTTCCGTAAACACGCTGACATCATCATCGGAGCTGTTTCTGAACATGTCCCAGTCTGCGTCATCGAGTGCATCCTGTAACGCGGCCACCGATTGGTCCGTCCAGCGCGCGACCTCCCTCTGAACCGGAACTTCCTGTTTCAGCCTTTGTTTGTATTTTGGCATGAGGAAGATGGCGGCGTGGTCGGATTTACCAAACGCTGGACGAGATTGTGCCTTGTAGCCGTCCTTGACCGTTGTATAACAATGATCTAGTGTTCTTTCACCCCTGGTGGGGCAGGTGATATGCTGATGAAAATTCGTGCGCTGTGCGTTTGAGGTTGGCACTATTAAAGTTCCCCGCTACAATGAGCGCAGCGTCCCGGTGTTGTGTCTGGTGCTGTGTGAGCGCCTCATGCAGCTCGCATAAGGCAGTGTCAGTGTCCGCTTGTGGTGGAATATAAACGGCGCTGATTATGACCGATGTGACCTCCCGGGGTAGATAAAAAGGACGACACATGATGGACAGTAGTTCCAGATTTGGTGTGCAAGAGCGTGTAAGAGAAACAACACTCGCGCTGTTGCACCAGCTGTTGTTCACCATCAAACACACGCCGCCTCCCCTTGACTTCCCCGAGTCCAGCGTCCTGTCCATGCAGTGAACCGAGAAGAACTCGGCTGATTGTATGGCATGGTCTGGCACCACAGGGTTCAGCCATGTCTCGGTGAAGCAGAGGAAGTTGCAGTCCCGAATGTCTCTCTGGAACTTTATCCTGATCCTGAGGTCATCGAGTTTGTTCTCCTGTGACTGGACATTGGCGAGCAGGACGCTAGGCAGAGGTGTGCGGTGTGCATGAGCTCTCAGCCTGTTCCTGACGACGGCTCGTTTCCCTTGGGGCCGCCACTTCGCATCGTGTCCATTGTTCTCCCTCAGGATCTCACTCAGCCAGCTCGGATCCGGAGTTAAAAACGTCGAATTGTGAGTACATTGTATACCAATAGAAACAAGAGTGTCTCTATCGTACCTAATGTACACAATGGTGGTGATTTTGCCAATTTTAAAACACTGAAAACTAACTTAAAAAACAAAAACAAAGAAAAGGTGGTCGGAGCAGTCGTGACGGCAGCCGACCTCACCAGCGCCATCTACTATTCCATATACTAAGTGCAGGTTCATTTGTTGTTGTTGTTGTTTTTTACTTTACAGCAGTGATTCTGTTAGTATGCGCAGCGAGTGTCAGTAGTGATGTTCCTTGCTAATTTGTTCTGATAAAACAGTCTCTCCGTTAATGTGTGTGTGTGTGTGTGTGTGTGTGTGTGTGTGTATTTGTGTGTCGGGATTAATTAGTTTAATTTTTACTTCATATTTTGTCTTAATTATTTTTATGTTTTAATTTTTTTGGGCTGTAGAACGAATAATTTGAGTTTCCTGAACGAATTACGCTCGTAATCCAATTTTTCACGCGGAAAGATGGAAACGTAATCACAGCGCAAAAACTCGGGGTGAATCATGATCAAGCTTACGGCCACAGCGCGAGACCGTGCAGGTGAGATAGAGGTATAACACACCGCATCTCACAGCGAGTCAAACCGCATAAGTGAATACTGTAGGGGTATTAAACGTAACTTTGATACATACGAATCATCAAATTATTACCAGATGAACAATGTTTACATATATTATTTCATTATGTATGTAGTATAAATGCATTGAGAAGAAAATACAGAACGTTTGGACATGTATTGGTACTATATACAAGACATATTAAATATTTTAAGTGTTAATATTTATTTTGGAGAACTGCGTTTTTGCATTTTTGTAAACAGTTTTAATACACAGACTAATTGTTCTACCTAAACACATGTTTTTCCCTCTTTGTCTCTGTATGTTACTTTTATCTTCATGTACATGTAAATGGTTCCATGACATTGTGACAAATTTATAATGCATTGTACCATTCATTATACTGTGATTCCCTAATACAAATCCCTTTACACTTCTTTTGTTTTTTAAGACTCTTACTTGTATACTGTTACTATCGTGCAACAAAGGTCAGGTGA
This sequence comes from Channallabes apus, assembly GCA_030522415.1. Lineage (NCBI taxonomy): Eukaryota > Metazoa > Chordata > Actinopteri > Siluriformes > Clariidae > Channallabes > Channallabes apus. The sequence continues at coordinate 17,278,029 of CM060110.1, read as the reverse complement.
GTCAAAAAGACAACAAAAAAAGCACAGTACATTGTGAAATAGTACACAAGTAATGAAGGATATGCATGACGTTACATGTACTTTGTGACAAGTGACAACACAAAGGGTCCATTCATAAAGCATTAAAACACCCACTCTTTATTAATTGAGAAGTACATATTTTTGTAGATAACTGTTCCAAAAAAGTATTCAGTACCCCTTAATCTTAACACTTTAAACATAATTCACATATGAGCGTTTGCTTTACTGAAATATTAGTTGACCATGGACACAACAGGACAACTGGAAGATTTCAAATATTCGTTAGGAAAGAAGCATTATAGATTGTTTTGTAATTAGATTAAACTTTTATTAGATTAAATGAATATAGTTTCAGTTTCAATTCAGGTTAAATGTGACTGCTCTAGCTCCTGAATGTGGAATGTGAAGTATCATTTTGTTTGAAACAAAACCCATGGTACTCAGTTGTTAATCACATGAATCAGTGGCTAGAGGTATGTGAATTTGACACCAAACAGAACAGCAAAACAGTACTACTGACAGTGATATGGTGAACTGTATCACTATAGCAGCATGTAAACTGTGATGAACTACACCGCGTTCCAAATTATTATGCAAATTGAATGGAAGTGTCATAAACATTAAATGTTTAGTTTTTAAATTAAACTCATGGATGGTATTGTGTCTCACGGCTCTTTAGATCACTGAAATTAATCTCAGACATGTGCGATAATTAGTTTGCCAGATGAGCCCAATTAAAGGAAAAGTACTGAAGAAGGTTGTTCCGCATTATTAAGCATGACGCAGGTTTCAAGCAATATGGGAATGAAAAAGGATCTCTCTGCTGCCGAAAAGCATCAAATATTGCAATGCCTTGGACAAGGTATAAAAACATTAGATATTTCATGAAAACTTAAGCGTGATCATCGTACTGTGAAGACATTTGTTGCTGATTCAGTGCACAGACAGGTTTGTGCAGATAAAGGCAGAATGAAGAAGGTTTCTGCAAGACAAATTCATCAGATTAAGAGAGCAGCTGCTGAAATGCCATTACAAAGCAGCAAACAGGTATTTGAAACTGCTGGTGCCTCTGAAGTCCCGCAAACCTCAAGGTTTAGGATCCTTTAGTAATTTACTAATTTAATTACTCATTTACTAATGAGTGTCGTGCAACCCTGGATGTTCCAGATGGATGGAGTAGTGGATGGTTTTTGGGTGGCCACCATGTCCCAACAAGGCTGTGATGTCAACAAGGAGGTGCCGGAGTCATATTTTGGGCTGGAATCATGGGGAGGGAGCTAGTAGGCCGCTTTAGAGCTCAACAGCGGCGTTTGAGCGTGCACTGCGCTCGACGATGGCGTTGGAGGTTGCACTGAGCTCAACAGCGGCGTTGGAGCGTGCACTGCGCTCGACGACGGCTTTGGAGCTTGCACTGAGCTCAACAGCGGCGTTGGTGGCTCAGCGTCGTCCTCAAAGCCGGGAGGCGGCGGAAGAACGGGTGCGTAGCACAGCGGCTGCTGACACGCTAGCGCGCTGTCCTCAAAGCCGGGAGGCGGCGGTAGAACGGGTGCTTGGTTCAGCGGCTGCTGACACGTTAGCGCGCTGTCCTCAAAGCCGGGAGGCGGCGGAAGAACGGGTGCGTGGATCAGCGGCTGCTGACACGCTAGCGCGCTGTCCTCAAAGCCGGGAGGCGGCGGAAGAATGGGTGCGTGGATCAGCGGCTGCTGACACGCTAGCGCGCTGTCCTCAAAGCCGGGAGGCGGCGGAAGGATAACGCTCCCTAGCTCGCATGGAAACTGAAGGCTGGAAACGCTGTTCTCCTCTTCGTGCAGACACAGCTCGCAGTATTTCTCCGCGACCGGTTCAGGCAGTGGCCGGTGAAGGAGTGCATCGTCCAGATCCGGGAGGGGGATCGCTTCCGGGACTACAGGCTGGTTCTCCCGAACCTGGACGAACTGCAGTTGGAGCTGCAGCACCTGCTCGCGCAGGTCACGAATGCACTCCTCTGCCCACTGCCTGTAGAACTCCTCCGTCTCTCCCTCGGCCGCTACACCTCTCGGCGAGCCCGCGGCACGTCTCCAGCTCTGCAGCCGCCGAGCACGTCTCCAGCCCCGTCACCCAGCCCCCTGTCACCCAGCCCCCTGGTCAGGGGGCAAAAGGTAGAACATTGGGGTGGGTGTCCGGGGCCTTCGGTGATGCTCTGGAGGAGCATTTTTGGGGGGGGGGATTCTGTGATGGTTAACCCCTAGAGGGCGCCTAACGCCCGTTTTTGGTTTTGTTTTGTAGTTTGTTTTAAGTTCCGTTTTGACTTCAGTTCCCAGTTTGCACCTCGGTCAGGTGACGTAAGAAGCTCACCTGAACCGAGGAAAGCCAATTATGATTTGTTTATGTATAAATAGCCTGGCTGAACAGCAGTCAGGCGTTTAGCTTTTGTTGATGTAAGATTAGTTTGTGTTTGGTGTTTAACTTTTATTTATGTTAATAAAAGACTTGATTGAACCGTCAGCTCGCCTCCTCCGCATTCATGCCACGAACACGCACCAGACGCAGACACAGAGAGAATCGTGACACCAATATTACCAATTTCCAACACCATAATTATTATTTTGCTTTTAAAAACAATAAATACATTTAGAAAAGATGTGTAAATGAAGTCAAATATGAAATAAATAGACATTAAACATAATTTAACCTTAATTAAAAATAAAAGTCTCAAGAGTTTGTGTAATCTTTATTAATTAATTAATACAAGCATTATAGATTGTTTTGTAATTAGATTAAACTTTTATTAGATTAAATGAATATAGTTTCAGATTCAATTCAGGTTAAATGTGACTGCTCTAGCTCCTGAATGTGGAATGTGAAGTATCATTTTGTTTGAAACAAAACCCATGGTACACTCTAAAAAATGCTGGGTTGTTTTTTCTACCCAAACGCTGGGTTGCCGCTGTTGGGTCATTTTTCTGGGTTATTTACAGAGAGTTGGGTAGTTTTTGTGTAACCCAGCTGCTGGGTTGAAGTTTGCTCGGCCCCTCCCCCAAAGTTCACCGGTGGATTCAGCGACTGTGACTCAGCTTCGTGTCTCTTGAGCTCCCGCACCGCTGATGACGGTTCATCCTCCTCGGACATTTAAGGGAAAATGGCGTTAAATACAAGGTCTGTATACACATGTTCACTCACCTAATTCACATATGACTGAAAAATTATTACTATATGTAACATTTATTACTGTTACCGTGTTAAGGTTACACACAAACTTTCCGGCTGGTCTGAGGTACTGGATGATAATTTAGCTGAGAATAGCTGCTAGCCTCCCCACCTGTGTATGAAAGAAACGGCTAAGATGTCTGAGCTTTTTAGCTTCTCTGTGGAATGTTTGCAGGGTTACGAAGATGGTGAAGTGATGAATGAACGCTAAACTGTTAACTGTAGCAGGCATGTTAAATGACGCAGGCATTTAGTTAGTTTGCTAGCGTTAGCAACCACTTTAGAGACAATAAAATGCTGGTGTGTTACAAAACACTGACCCTCTCACAAATATACAGACCTGCTAACCCTCCTGTTTTTCACTAGCTAGTAATTTACTCTGCGGTCAAATTTCTCCTGCGTTTCTCCCGAGCTATAACAATATTTTACACCTTTCCCCCTTTGGCAAGTATGCAAATGTATCACCAGTAATAGCATGTAAGCTAACCAGGTAGCTCTCTTTAACCAAAGTTAAATTAACTATCAGTCAGCGCGCCAACTACAGGAAAAAGTACCACAGCGGTACAGATATACTAGATGGAAGTGGTAATATTTTGGTGATTGTAATGTACCAGTATGACACCAGCTATGACATTTTTTTCGGTAATTAGCTTAAAATCAATGCAGACTACAATGTCAACTAGTCTGACATAAAGTGCTGTATCCTAAAAGCCATGCTTATTTTGCTGTTTTATTTTTGTTATTTTCATGTTTTTGTTTTAGGTTACCTATACCCTATCTTAATGGGCAGCTTTGTAATTTTTTAGTATCAATCCAATTTCACACTAAATTAATAGTCTTATTCAGTTTCATCTTTGCTATTCAGCAAAATTGTAACTTTTTCATTTCTTTCTTTCTAAGGTTGGAACCAACATTGTGGCTGAAGTGTCGAGGCCGTACCCCTACATCCTGATGTTGGGAGATAATGACCAGCGCTGCTCTCAGTAATGTTGTAATGTTGCTATGAAATAGCGAGGCCTACCTGAAAAGTCATAGACAGTGTTTGTATGTTAAAATGAGACCAGGGCTGGATAGTTTTGTTCTGCAGAAAAGATATCTTAAGTCACAGAGAGATCCTGCTCTGTAGAAGCTGCCTCAGTCTATTTGTGCAATTACTCCATACTGCCCTTATCAGTAATAGTATAGTAATGATGTCACTGTTGATTATCTGTTCTTGTGCTTTTGAAAAATAAATGTTTTTTCTAAGAACCTGTAATAGGATGTTGTTTATTGCATATATGTATGTTTTTTTGTAATAGACCAGTATATCAAAAATAATTTAATTGTTTAATAGACATGGGTGTTTTTTTTTTTTTACAGATTCACTGTAAAACATGAAAATAATAATAACCTATTTGTGAGGTAGAATTAACCCAACATTCCAGTTAAATGAACCAACAAACCCCAAACATATGGGTAGAACATTTGATCAATTTATGTGGTAGAATTAACCCAGCATTATAGTTAAATATGACGTAGCATTTGGATTGAATATTTAACCCATCTTGTTGGGTTAAACAAATAACCCATCTTGCTGGGTTAAATTAACCCAGCATTTAGTTAGTCCTATATTTACCCAGCAGCTGGGTTAAAAACAACCCAGACTGGGTTGTTTTTAACCCAGCATTTTTTAGGGTGTACTCAGTTGAATCACATGAATCAGTGGCTAGAGGTATGTGAATTTGACACCAAACAGAACAGCAAAACAGTACTAATGAAAGTGATATGGTGAGCTATATCACTATAACAGCGTGTGAACTGTGATGAACTACAGTATTATGACAAGCTTAGAAAATATAATGTCCTAAATATAAATATAATTGGAAAAATATCAATATAATGTGAAATATATATATAATGGATTGGCACCCTGTCCAGGGTGTACCCCGCCTAGTGCCCGAAGTCTCCTGGGATAGGCTCCAGGTCCCCCGCGACCCTGAACACAGGATTAAGCGGTATAGAAAATGAATGAATTAATGAATATATATATATGATTTTTTTTTTATTTCAATACATATCGCCAACCACTACAGCACTGGCTTTTAGAATCTGAAATCTTAAATTTATCTTGTTAATCTGTAACTTATTTTAGCATCTGAAAAGTCACTGCTTCCTTGAAATAAAACTACAAGCATAGTAAAGTGCCTGCTTTCAGTGTTGTAAGATTGTCTCTCCTTTATCCATAAAACTCACCAATACTCAGAGTTATTCAAAGTTCTACCCTTATTCTACCCAATATTTTTTTATTTATTATTAATTAAAACTTTAATTGTGGTTAAAAAAAATTCACATTTTAGATAACTACAGAAAATAAATCTCTACTAGACTTACACATTCATATCATCAAGTTCAATTTTGTTTATAATAATTTACTGTTTATCACTAACCACATACTCAGTACTTAGAGTTAAAATTAAGTGGGAAATGAAGTGCTACTTCTACTTAAATGCTTTTTCTGTCAAGTACTTGTACTTTTGGTATATTATTGAGTTTGTGTACTTCTGCCACCCCTGCCAATCAGTATGGTATGCAGTCCTACAGGTATGCCAAGCTTCTTCACATTCAGGTTTATTGTTAGACGTTTTTATCTTCTTGTCATTTGAGCTCCGTTTTTCTCAGTCTGTTGTGTCTTGCATCAGTTCTCATATTTTTTGTCTGAGTATCTGTGGCAAAACGTCTGATAAATCAGTGTACACCAAAGGTCTTGATCTTATGAATGTTATGAATCTGTGGCCATCTTCGAGCTTACATACATTATGTACAGTGCCGCAGCATGAGTAACAGTTTTGTCCAGTTCCCTGGCTTCACGTGTCTCTGATAAAGCATATATATTACTGTAGACATTGTGAATTAGGGAAGAAAAGGGTGATACTTATAGGATATTAATGCAACGGGTATTGTACAGTATGTTTTGTAGGCATTACTTGACTATCTGGCATATTTTAGATATTGTAAACAATACTTGTGAACTCTAGTTGTTTATATTAATTGCATTACAATGGTACCTCAGCATACAAATTGAATGCGTCCGTGAGGCAAGTTCCAAGGGTGAAAATTTGTACTGTGAAACACAAAAAATATTACCAATATTACCAATTTCCAACACCATAATTATTATTTTGCTTTTAAAAACAATAAATACATTTAGAAAAGATGTGTAAATGAAGTCAAATATGAAATAAATAGACATTAAACATAATTTAACCTTAACTAAAAATAAAAGTCTCAAGAGTTTGTGTAATCTTTATTAATTAATTAATACAAGCATTATAGATTGTTTTGTAATTAGATTAAACTTTTATTAGATTAAATGAATATAGTTTCAGTTTCAATTCAGGTTAAATGTGACTGCTCTAGCTCCTGAATGTTGAATGTGAAGTATCATTTTGTTTGAAACAAAACCCATGGTACTCAGTTGAATCACATGAATCAGTGGCTAGAGGTATGTGAATTTGACACCAAACAGAACAGCAAAACAGTACTAATGACAGTGATATGGTGAGCTATATCACTATAACAGCATGTGAACTGTGATGAACTACAGTATTATGACAAGCTTAGAAAATATAATGTCCTAAATATAAATATAATTGGAAAAATATAAATATAATGTGAAATATATATATAATGGATTGGCACCCTGTCCAGGGTGTACCCCGCCTAGTGCCCGAAGTCTCCTGGGATAGGCTCCACGTCCCCCTGAAGACAGGATTAAGCGGTATAGAAAATGAATGAATGAATTAATATATTCATTGAGTAACAGCATGAGTAACAGTTTTGTGCAGTTCCCTGGCTTCACGTGTCTCTGATAAAGCATATATATTACTGTAGACATTGTGAATTAGGGACAAAAAGGGTGATACTGTACTTGTAGGATATTAATGCAAAGGGTATTGTATGTCAAATATGAAATAAATAGACATTAAACATGAAAAAAAAAAACTGAAAGCCATTTTGCTATGTCTTCACAAAATCTTGCACAAAAGGTAAAAAAAAAAAAAAAAACACAAAAATATTTTGTAAACTTGTTTCGCTTGAATTTCCACTGATGCAAACTTGTTTTGATGGCAATCGGGTGTACACGCAACAGGATTTACGTCCAACAAAAAGTTTGCTTGACTGGTTTTAGACTGACACTAGTGGCATGTAAATTAATATTTTTTAATCCAATTGAAATCATTTCGATTAAAACATCCCGCTGTAACTGTTTACATGGATGCCAACTTGATAAGATGTGTGTTTGCATGCTAAAATACAATAACTTTTATAAAATTGTTTTCATCTGCTGTTAAATCTGCTAGAAATAAAGTATAACAAAAGAAAATCAAGATTTTTGTGTGTGTTTTTTTGTTTCTCTGGGTTTGGACAAGGCTTCCCATCTTTTACAACAAATCCCACTGGATGTGACTGGCAGGTAACATGGAATGCTTTATAACATGGGTGGTCATAAACAGTTTTTGACAAAACCCAGAAGTACCGTACTAACTTCAAAGAAAATAACATAGAGACTCCTAGTGGGATATATCCTACTATGTAGATGTCCATGCAGATTATCAGACCGGTGGCCCTGGTGTCCAAGACTGTGTGTCGGCCCAGTTGTGTGTGGATGGGTGCCCGAACCAACACTATCTAAATCTGATGCATATACAATAACCATTATTCATGAACTGCTTCATTGGTTACGTGTTGCTCATTTTTTTCAAACTTCAAGGTCCTGTTAAAAAATGACTTTTTTCACGCAAGTTTAAGTTGATGGACCATTTATATCAAGATTCAAGATTCAAGATTCAAGATTCTTTATTTGTCACATGCATAGTTATACAAGTACAACACGCAGTGAAATGTATCCTGAACCGCTCCTACTTTGTGCAAATAACAAGAAACAAAAGAAAAGAAATAATCTATAAATAGAAGTTGAAATTTAAAAAAAAAAAAAAAAAAAAAAAAAAGGTGCAAATGTAAACATAATAATAAAGTGTGTATCTGAGCAGGATAAAGATGTTAGTGCAAGTGATGCTTACAGTCCAGACTAAAGTGCAGTGTGCAGTGTGGAATGTCAGCACAGCAGTGTGTGGGTGAACTGTTACCAGTCCTATGAATGGGAGAGTGGCCCATCATGGTTGAGGAGTCTAATCGCCTGTGGATAAAAACTCCTCCTGAGTCTCTCCGTTTTGGCCATAATGACCCGGAACCTTCTGCCTGAATGCAGAAGTTTGAACAGTCCGTTATTGGGGTGCGACAAGTCCTTAATGATACGAGCTGCCCTGGTTTTACATCTCCTGGTGTAGATGTCCTGCATGGAGGGGAGAGTTAACCTGCAGCAGCGTTCAGCTGCCCGGATCACTCTCTGGAGGGCTTTCCTGTCCTGTACACAGCTATTCCCAAACCAGGATGAAATGTTCTGTGTTAGGATGCTCTCAACAGCACCCGAGTAGAAAGCCTTAAGGACAGCAGGGGAAACCCCAAACTTCCTCAACTGCCTCAGGTGGTACAGACGCTGCTTTGCCCTTTTCGTCTGAGCACAGATATGCTCAGTCCATGTCAGATCCTCGGAGATGTGGACGCCCAAGTACTTAAAGCTGCTCACCCTCTCCACTGGAGCTCCATTGATGATGAGGGGTTTGTGGTCCAGTTGTCCCCTTCTGAAGTCCACCACCAGCTCCTTCGTCTTACTGACGTTCAGTCGGAGGCAGTTTTCTTCACACCATAGTGCCAGGTTCTCCACTTCATCTATGTAGGCCGACTCATCGTTGTTGGAGATGAAGCCCAGCACCACCGTATCGTCAGCAAACTTAACGATGGTGTTGGAGTCGAACATGGCCACACAGTCTGAAGTGTAGAGAGAGTATAGCAGTGGAGAGAGAACACATCCCTGTGGAGCACCTGTGTTGATGGTGATGCTGCTGGAGAAGCACTTGCCCACTCTCACCGCTTGAGATCTGTCCGAGAGGAAGTCCAACACCCAGGCACACAAGCGTTTGTTAAGTCCTAGATCTCTCAGCTTTGTGAACAGTCTGTTAGGCACTATTGTGTTGAAGGCAGAGCTGTAATCTATAAAAAGCAATCTCACATAGTTACCTTGCTTCTTGTCCACGTGGCTGAGAGTGGTGTGCAGAACATGGGAGATGGCATCCTCTGTGGATCTGTTGGGGCGGTAGGCGAACTGAAGTGGATCTATGGAGCTGGGGATGGAGGAGGAGATGATGTTTTTTAGCAGACCCTCAAATACCTTCATGACCATCGATGTCAGTGCAACAGGCCGGTAGTCATTCAGGCATGAGGGTTTGTTGGTCTTGGGCACGGGGACAATGGTGGATCTCTTGAAACACGCCGGGACCACAGACTTCGCCAGGGACTCATTAAAGATACAGGTGAACACACCTGACAGCTGGTCAGCGCAGCAGCGCAGCAGGCGCCCAGAGATGCCATCTGGACCCGCCGCTTTCCTGGTGTTCACCCTCCTCAGCGCCGTGCGAACGTCGTGCTCTGCGATGCTGATGACGCAATCCTCGCTGATGACGTCATCACTCTCAGTCAGCAGGCTGCTAGCATTAGCCGCCTGGCTAACCTCGAACCGGGCGAAGAATGCGTTCAGCTCGTTGGCGAATGCAGAGTCGGCGACGATCGTCGTGGTGTCTTTGGCAACCTTGTAGTCCGTGATTGTGCGTAATCCGTGCCACATGCGGCGTGTGTCACCCTGATGGAAGTGTGATTCAGTTCGCTGTCGGAACCGCCCCTTAGCTTCCCTCACCGCTCGCCTGACGCTATAAGAAGCCGCTTTGTATGCGCTCATATCGCCGCTAATGAGTGCGGCATTATAAGCAGCGGTCCGGGCGTTCACAGCATCGCGGATCGATCGGTCTACCCAAGGCTTCTGGTTCGGAAACGATTTGAACCTCACTGTCGGGACAACTTCATTTACGAGCGTGCTAACGAAGCTAACTGCTACATCCGCAAACTCGTTGATGTCTACTGCGCAGGCTCGGAACATATCCCAATCTACGTCATCGAGCGCGTCCTGTAGCGTAGCTTCTGATTGGGCAGACCAGCGTTGCACCTCCCTCATGACCGGAGCTTCACGACGAAAGCTTTGTTGATATTCCGGTATAAGGAAAATGGCGTTGTGGTCTGATTTCCCGAATGCTGGATGTGAAACAGCTTTGTAGCCCCGCTTGTATGGTGTGTAACAGTGGTCCAGAATGTTGAGTCCCCTTGTCGGACATGTAACATGTTGGTGAAAGTTTGGCATAACCTGTCTGAGGTTCGCTTTATTAAAGTCACCTGCTACAATGTGCGCTGCGTCCGGGTGTTTGTTTTGGAACTCACTCAGCACATCATGTAGTTCAGACAGAGCAGTGCCTGTGTCCGCGTGGGGTGGGATGTAGACCGCCGTGGCAATGACCGAGGTGAACTCGCGAGGCAGGTAGAAAGGACGACATTTAACACTCAGATATTCCAAATGAGGCGAGCAGCTACTGGAGAGAATGGAAACACTCCTGGCATCGCACCACTTCTTGTTGACCATGAAGCACACACCTCCACCTTTAGCTTTGTTAGACTCTGCCGTCCTGTCCATGCGGAACACAGAGAATGAGTCCGATGGGGTTATGACTCGGTCCGGCACAATGGGGGTCAGCCATGTTTCTGTAAAGCACAGAAGATTACAATCCCTGATATCTCGCTGGAAAGTAACTCTGGCTCGGAGGTCATCAAGCTTATTCTCCAGTGACTGTACATTAGCCAGCAGGATACTCGGCAGAGGGGTGCGATGAGCTTGTTCTCTCATTCTGTTACGGACGCCGCCGCGTTTCCCTCGACGCTTCTTTGTTCTTCGCCGCGGGTTAGCGTCCCGTCCATTGTTGTTGTCGTCTGAGCAGCGTAGTATCTCAGAGGGCCACGACGGGTCAGGCTTAAAGGTGGTATAAGTAAGCGCCGAAATCTGAATTCCTATATCCAGTAGTGTTCTACTGTCATAGGTCACTAAACCTGAAGTACTCTTAGCGAATGAAAGTAAAATAAATAAAGAAAGAAGGAAAAAAACGCACAGTTTGTACGGAGCGATCAGGAAGGCGTCTGGACGTGGCCGCGCCATGCTTACAATCATATAAGTGATCTGGTGATTCAGTGAACACTCCTCATGCTCCGATACAACCTACTGAGGTGTCTTTTTAACCTTTGTTCTGATCATGTCTTTCTCCAGTGGCTCCACCTCATGAAGGATGCCAATCTGGGTGCACGGTGTTGAAGACTGATTTAGGTCTCAAGGCTTCCCAGCCAATAGTTTCACCAAAGGATTAATTTTATAACAGCTCATTGTACTGACATCTAGTGGACAAATTTTGTGCAGCAAATAGACCCAAAAATCTCAAGAAGCACAATTATTGACAAAATAATGTTGCATTCATCATGCATGCTCATAATTACCAGTTTATTACAACAATTGGGACAGTATTACTACATACAGATTTACTCGAAAGACGCCCCGAATATTGTGTAATAACTCATGAGCTGTGGTCTCATCATGACAGTTATATTTATGTGGGTGCCTTATCTATGACTTTTGTACGGTTATATACTGCCACACTCTTAGTTGGGGGACTTCCGGTTCACCTGGTTTGTGTTTGTGCTCACTCCAGACACTAGCCAATCTGCTTGCCTATGAGTTGTTATAAAGGTAACGGGACAGCCATTCATGTAGCGCGCCCGCCTCCTTTCAGTCGTGTACCTGACTTCCGGTCTTGCCACAGGTTTCCTCTGGACTCGTTAACAGTGGGGTATTTCCCTACCCGCTCTGTTTGTAGAGTGCGCGCGCTGTTTATGGTGCGTCTGACTTTCACTTTCATGTAAGTCATTTTCTGTGGACTCTCCTGTGCGTAGCGTGCACGTTGTTTCGCTGCGCGTCTGACTTCCGCTTCCGTCTCAGTTTTCCCCTAAACGGGTGGGTTCTTTAACATTGCGGGCAGTCGGTAAGTGGCTCGTTCCTGGTTGTACTTCCTGGTTGTACCGGGCTTGTTGGGGGTTCATTCAGCATCCAGAACAGGAGCAGTATTTCTAAGTGGGTGCTGTGGACAAATGCATGAACGCTGCTGTTTTGCTTTGCCTGAATTTTGCTGCTTTGCCTTGCTTGAACTTTGCATGCTTTGCTTCACCTTGAATTAGGGCTGGGCCGATAAACGATATCATATCGAATCGCGATTTATTTGATTTTAAAAACGATGAAAAGCTATAGACATTTTTTGCTCAATATGGATTAATCTAAGAGCCAATCACACAGCAGAACAACACGACAACAACCAATCAGCGTGCAGCTTGCGCGTGCCGTGCAGGTCAAAGTTAATTTCCTGCCGCACTTTGCGGAGCAAACTTGACACCAGGACGACAAAAAAAAAAAAAAAGAGTGGAAGCAGCGACGAAAGTGAATCTAACCTCAAGTTATTATCCAAAGATGTTGAAATTGTCGACAAAAAAGGTAGCACGAACTCTGTTATATGAACGCATCACCCACAAGACCACACTGAGCATGAAAATGCAGGCCGATGCTACTCCGTCAACTAGCAGCGCTAGCAGTGGGGCTGTACCAAAGCAGATATCGATCGTGTCGTCTTTCGTGGCCATTACACCTTATGAAAGGTGTCCAAAAGGAGCAAGGATATAAACAGGGTCGTTTCTAACTTTCTAGTGAAAGATATGATGCCCCTAAACACACGAGGCTGAAGTTTAGCTCCTTATTCGCAGCTTCCGGTTTGTTTGGCTCCTTATTGCGCAGTGTCTCAAGTTTAGCTCCTTATTCGCCTCGTTACTAACAGGAGTGTTCACGCTGGCGAAAGCTGCGCAGTTTATCAATAAAACGTTATTTTGGTGGCTTAAACCATTCTGGCCAAGCAAATATGAACTATACAACACCTAGCAGGTACCCAACTATATAGTAAAAGTGAAATTGTCCTGGCCCAGATTGATAGCTGCATAATTCATTCCATTTTTGTTGTCATTGTATGTTTAAGCCATTATGTCAGTTTATTGGTGCAGTGTGAAATAGCCTTCATTTAACTCTGAATTGTGGGATAAAAAAAGACAGCCCTAGTGTGTGTGGTCTAAATGTTTGTTTCTCATTATTGTTTAAAAATCTCAAAACATTAATATATCATCACAAGATACTTTTTATCATCACAAACTTTTTTTTTTTTTTAAATAAAAATCTTTGCCTTGTAAAGATTCTGAGCATGTGCCTATAGTATCTTAATTTTTAAGGCCAAATCTGTTATCTGTTTTTGTTAATAAACTATACTTTAAAATGTAATTTAATGAACCCTTTAATTTTTGTGGCTTCAGTTTAAGTTGTTCAACATTGATGTTCAATAAATAATCATAGATAGTAGATAGTGTGTGTTGCCTTCAATTAATCAATCAAGTAATGCACCCTTCATTCAAAAATCTCTCACTTGTGAGCATATTTACTGTACAAAACTTGTCAGTGAACTATGAGGGCAAAAAAAAAATCGTTTATTAATCGAAATCGAGTTAAAATGTTCAATTAATCGAGATTTTGATTTTAGGCCAAATCGCCCAGCCCTACCTTGAATGCTGCTTTGCATGCCTGAATGCTGCTTTTGCCTGAAGGCTTTGCTTGTATGATTGATTTTTCATTTTTTTTGTTTGCTTTATTTTTGTTTGCTTCACCGTCATTGGACAAATAGCTGCAATATAATTGCTTCACTGTTGTGTTGCATGGCTGATTTATTGGCGGGGTGCTTTGCTGCTGTGTATGCATTCTGTCTTTGAATTAGTTTTTAAATTGTAATTCGTCTGTCTTATCTTTCTCCCCTTTTATTTTAATATGTCTATTTCGTTGAGCTGTGAGCTGAAGGTGGTGGCAGTGTGACGTGTTGGGGTTGGTTTCCTTCTTCGTGTGCGTGTTGGTCACTTCTGTGTCGATTGTCACAGTGAATAGTGCGTGGATGTGATTCACGTGTGTTTGGGGTGACTCTGGCTGGGATATTCATCCCCTCCCTGTCTCTCATAGTCTGCCACCCACTGGTTAGCTCTAGCACAAACAAAAGGGATGGTATATTTTTATCATTCTTAGTAGTGCATATTCCTGATGTCAAATTAAAATTATTTATTATATCTAATTGTTGAACTGTGACATTGTGTATTTTTTGTGAGAGAATAAACATTTATGTACGAAATCCACGCCTCTTGCATCTCTGGTGAACGTACCTGGGTGCCTTAGTTAGTTTAATAATTAGGGTTTTGTTTTATTTCCTTGGGTGCAAGTCCGAAGGTGGCGTAATTGGCTACCATCGTTAACGGGGCGGCGGAGCTCAAGCTAGCCAGCGCCCCCCTAGCGCTTGCCACACTAGGATAAAGCAATATGAATCAATCAATCAGGAAGGTGCCAGACAGCCATCACGCTGTTTAAAGCCGTACCCCTCCACTCAGTCACTCAAGTTCTCATCAGAATGGTGGCATTCAGTAATGAGCAGCGTGCCCTCATAGTGAGAACCAATTGGGTCACCAAATTGCTTAAGCGATGTCAGCGTGAATTTTGGAAGGAATATGGTGTTCCTGACATACCCTTATGGGGTCTTATTCAAAGGATAGTACAGAAACTGGAAACGATGGGATCATTGATAGGTTCAGGAACATTGAAATATGTCTGGCTGTATAACAAGTGTCAAGCTACTAGATACACACAGTGTGCTGATTGGAGAAGTAAGACGTCCATTTTAGGGAGTCCTCACTTAAACCAGTTGAAGTGCCAAATGAATCAGTCACATGTTTCCAGCAAAATTAAGGCCTTGTTTGTTTGGAAGCAGGTCTTTATTTGGAACCATCCCTTCTGCTCAGCATGAGTCTCGGCACTTCAATGTCATATTTAAGATAATTAGTGCACAGATAGGTGTGGCAGATTTCCTTTCCCACCAGGGTGAGTCAGCTCCAGGCCAGATGGTTCACTGGCCTAAGTTGTGCAGTGGGGGTATATACTGTAGAAGTGACAAAATATGCAGTTGTTGCCTGCAGGTTAAACTGGCAGGTAACATGTAATTATGTATATATATTATATATATAAATATTTTTAACTTTCCCAGCATACATGTGTGGCAGGGTCGGCCCACAGTAGTTGAACATTTTTGTTATTGTTGTTACAAAGATATAAGCACAAATAAAGAGTAAATGTACTCAAGACAACTAATTCATATAGTGTCATCTAGCAGTGACAATATTTTTCTTTTAACATATATTTTTTCTTAGTCAGTCCAAAATATCTCATCCAAAAATCTTCTTTTATTTTCACATTTACTTGTCACTTTACTCTTGTAAAGTTTGCCTGTTATGGAGTTTTTGTGTGTCACCAAATGCATATCATTTGTGTTGGATATTGACACAATATGATAAAATCAGCATTTAAAAAAAAATTAATAAATAATAAAAAAAAAAAAAGAAATAAAACAAATTGGTAAATCTGGTGGACCTTGTTATTAATTATTTTTTGGCTAATGTCAAAAAATTAAATACACCCAACCAGATGTTGATTCTACACAGTCATATACAGTAGATAATCATGGTCCTATTGATATTCCAATGTACTAGCTTGTCTTTTGAGGACTTTTGACTTACTTTGAATGGAAAGACTGAAAGGTGCTGCTTGTCCTGCCTTGGAGACATGCACTACTGACAAGTAGGATTAGGATAAGAATATACTGACATTTGAAAAAAAATGTAATAAGGTACTTGACATTTAGTTTTGCCTCACTTGAGGCAGCACACAGTCAAATGCAATATAACTGAGTGGATTACATTTCACATTACGTTCAACAGCACCGGTTCTCAAACTAGACCTTAGGGCACTGTGTGAGGTTCTACATTTTTGTTCTATATCTGTGTTGTATGAGTTGAAATAAAGCAAAAAAATGTTGCAGTTACATTTGTATTTATCACAAGACTTATGGATATTTTATTTATATATAATGATTCTAATTGTTTTCAGCTTATGCTTGTAAACTAACATTGTTACAAAGACATTATTAAGTCCTTGCTCCCAGTTGAACTGTAGACATGTTGTGTTGATTCACTGTGCCACTAGAGGGAAGTATAATACTTTAATGACGCTATGATAAATCATACAGCGACATGCATAAGCAGACATATTTTGACTTTTATGCCCTAGTACTGATATGAAATAAAATGATGCCATAAACCAAAAAAAAAACATTTTATTCCAGGGTACTTGGGGAAAAATGCAGGGTACTGCGAGGACGGTGCCAGTCTACTGAAAGGCACACAGGCACACACGCTATAGAGGACATGAAAATTTTAATTTAGCCAAATCTGTATGTCTTTGGATTGCAGGAGAAAGCTGACTAAGCAAGGAGAGACCATGCAAACTCCACCCACATACAGTATCAAACCATCATCCCTGGAAGTGCAAGGCCACAGTGCTAACCAATATGGCACCGTGCTGCCTCTAATACTTTTAGACCACCTTGTATTAATTCAAATAATTTAGTTTCCAGTACAAGGCAATGAAAGTGTATGTAAGGAAGTAATACAGCGCTGTATATCTTTAATTATAACTTTCAGTTTAGGAAATGTTCTAAGGTTCAAGAGTGATTCCTTTAATATTATTGTTATATTTTTATATCCACCCTGAGAGGACAGGTCAATAGAGGCTAAGTACTGCACTTAAGTGGATAATGGCATAATTGTGTTGGGGTTTGGTGGATCTGGTAGGAACACATTACCCAACTTCTTGGCAACAGCAACATTCTTCTTTGCATCTACTAGTCCGAATCCAATATCCTCATCATCAAAGTCATCAAGCACCTGAGCAGCAAGCTGCACAGAAACAAAGAATATAGTTAATATAGTATTGAAATACACACAAACACGGGGAGGAATACTCCACTACCAACTAATATGAGGAATTGTGCCCTATCACTGAACTACACAAGACTAGTACTGTACCCTTGTCTTCATGTGCATTTCTGAATATCAGAAATATTTTATTACGGAAAGTTTAATTCTTTGTTTTTCCATCCTTTCATATCAAGTGCCTTGAGGGCAAACAGCATCACATAATGCCCAAACACTCAGCCCAGTCATAGCGTTGTTGCCCTTGGTCAGCATAATAACAACAGCACATTCAACATCACCCATACAGTACCTACCTGTACTGTATAATGACACGCTGCCTTCCTTAAAAACAGAGTGACACCATGTCAATAATAAACTCAACATCTAGACCAGGACAGAGCGGGTTCAATCATTACTCCTGCGTAGGCGTGATTGTGGCAAAACTGCCCTCACTGTGAAATTACAGCCGATGGACAGTGGCTTTGACCAATACCAGAGTCTCTTAGGCAAGGCTGACTGATCACATAGTTGAGGAGTGAGACTCATTTGAAGGTGTTGAAGGCTAGAGACTTGGAGACAGGTGGATAAGGGATAATGTGCAGCGTGTGCAAAGTACACACATATAGACATGTACTGTATGCAGACACAAACAAACATATCATCTGGACTAAACATGCTGAGTGGCGATATTTATTTTAACGGTTTTCTTCGCCTCATCAACTTCTGTCCTGCTTATTTCTCTTACACAGAAGCCTAATATATACTGTATATATTTGTTTTTAAAGACCCATTTTTTTCTTGATTTAGATTTTTTTTTTTTAGATAATTAATGTCCATGTTTATTCCATTCAAAATTTATTACAAATTGGTTTTTTCCTCTGTGATCAAATTAAAAGGCTTAAATTTTTTATTTATATCGATATAATATCATGAAAATAAAACTGATCTAGTTTCAGAATTTTTGGTTTAATTGTATGGCATATTTGCATAAATAAACCGTTATGATGGTTAAAATTAGGGTTAGGATGGGGATTAGTGGCTCAGTGGTTCAGTGGTTATTGATTTGCTTCTTGAAATTCATAAACAAAAATTGGACAGTTTATAGGATCACAGATAATTTTGGATTTTAAGCAAGGAATAAAACCTGATGAGATGTGCCATTATAGAAAATAAATAATTAAAGTAAGGCAGTTTCATTAATAAGGACAAATTGTTATGAGTTAGGTTGTTGTTGTCATCATATTTTCAGTTGATTAAAATGCAAAGAATAGAGGTTTAAATGGTTTATGGTGACATACTGCTTTTTGTTTTTTAAAATATAATGTTCCAGAAACCACAAAAAAAAATCAATAATAGCATTGCTCTCCATTTCCTTCCATATTTCACATTCACCAGATTAAAAAAAAAAAACCTAAACAGATGAAATTAGTCCAAATAAGGCACTCCCAGAAAGAAAGCAAGGATTTTTTTTAAGTAAAAATAAATCTTGTGTCAGAATGTTTGGTTTAATTGTATCACATATTTGCGCAAATAAACCATTTAGTAATTGGCCAGGCTTTTTAAAAAAATAAATAAATAATCTAGAAAAATCCCCAAAAAATTGGATAAAGGAAAAGGAGAACAGGATGAGGGCCTGGACATACCTGGTAGGTGAGGGCAGCAGGGCTTGTTAGCAACTGCAGAGAGAAGTTAGGGGACTCTTTAGAGTAGGACAACCAACAAAGCAGTGTCATTTAACTCCAAAGTACAGACAGGTGCAGTCAGCAAGACAGAATTATACAATTTAAGCAACACCACAGCTCAAGACAACACAAGTGAACCGAGACAGTGAACATGGCCCACAATACAGCTAAGAGCAAGCAGGGTTGTTAAAGCAAAAATCTGCACAGTTGTTACATACTTTGACAATATTAGTCTACAAATTCATTAAAATAAAACACCTAAAGGCTAGTAAAGGCAAGTAAAATGTATGCAGCCCACACCCATGAGCCTTTGCATATACTTGTATTTTGTTACAAATTATAAACTACTTGGCATAGCACATGTGTTTTTGGATCCAGTAACAAGCAAGGTACTGTACATGCAGGATTTATGGCAAAATTTAGAAAAAGTAGCAATGTGCTTTAATTTCTTCTCAGCTTTTTCTCTGAAATGTGTGAAATTTAGGAAAGGAAAGCTCACACACTTTACTGTAATTTCTGTAAAATCTAATTTTCTGCAAATTCTCAACTATAAAGTTAAAGAATGCAATTGAGTAATCCATACCCATAGCCTGTTTTACCCAAAATTATAATATTTTTCAATTTGTTGTACTCACTAAAGTACTGTATATTTTGGATTCTCATTATACATTTTACTGTGGTCAACTATAGTACATAGTTAATATACTACTAATATTCTACTAATATACTACTATACATAATATACTATAGTATTACCATGGTACATCAGACATTAAGTGGTAAGCACCATAAGACTTATAGAACATAGAACATACTGTAGAAAATGGCAGTTTACTGTAGGTACTATGGCACTTCAGTGGGTACCATGGTAGTGCTATGCTGTGTTTCATCATACTTTGGTGAATATCATGGAAGGTACTGTAGCACATCAGTGTGTACTGTACAGTACTATACCACATTATCTTGGTAAATACCATGGTACTTCTTGGGTTCCAAAATTCAGCAGGTATCTTATATGGTAAGTTTGTAACGTGCGTTCAAAAAGTCCCTTCACAGTGCCTGCGTAGAGTAGGTTATGGGAAAACGTCTCGGGTTACATTGCTGTAATCCTGTTCCCTGAAAGGCGGGAACGAGATGCTGCGTGAATACGCTATGGGAACCATTTTGTCCAGTTGCCGGTCGTGGAGCATGTGTGAAAACACGCCAAAATTGGCTATGTATATAACCTCGGTCAAGTGACGTCATCTGATTAGATGCAGGTGGAGGTTATAAAATACAGGTGAGCCGGCAACAACCTCAGATTAATTTGTCTGAACGGACGTCCGGTCACGTGGTAGTGCGGCATTCGGACGCAGCATCTCGTTCCTGGCTTTCAGGGAACAGGGTTACAGCAATGTAACCCGAGACGTTCCCTTTCAAGGCTTCACTCGATGCTGCGTGAATACACTATGGGAACGAGAATACCAAAGCCGCCGCATTACAGGTGTCTGGACCCCAAGGTTGTGTAGCGTGTGGCACAAAGCCGAGAAGGTCTCAGAACCATGCCTGGGCAGCTAACTCGGGGCTTTGTCTGAGCCCGGAGTAGCATGAACATCCAGATTATAATGTAACAAATGTGTGCGGGGAGGAGCAACCCTCCGTGTCACACAATTTGCTGCAGGGGAATACCCCTTGCTGGGTGCAAAAGGAGGCGATCTCCGTGGTTGAATGAGCCCTGCTTCCTAGAGGCGAAGTGAACCCACGCGCCTCATAGGAGAGGGCAATATGCATCTCTCACCCAGTGTAGTGGTGGGCGCTCCAGCGGCCCCAAGACATGTAAAGGCTGCTCTGACCTACACCACCGGCTGATACGGTGGACATAAATCTGAAGAGTATGTGCTGGACACAGTAAGTGAAGTCTCTCCTGCTCCGAAGCTGTAAAGGCGGACGATGGAATGCTTCAAAACAATAGGGTGATGTTGTTTATGGACTTAGGTCGATAGCTCAGTGAGGATGCAGTTACGTGCGTCCTGAGAGTACTTGGGCACAGGCCCGAGGACAACTTTCCTGCACGGACTCCAGCACTGAAACAATTCAGGAGTGGACTGGGTCTACCTGCTGCGCACACACTTGCTGCAGGGGAATACCTCTTGCTAGTGCAATAGATGAGGCGAACCCCCAAGTTAGATGAACCCTGCATCCTAGCAGCGAAGTGAGCCCACGCGCCTCATAGGAGAGGGCAATGGCATCTCTCACCCAGTATAGTGGCACTCTGACTTACGCCACTGGCTCATGCGGTGGACGTACTGTAAATCTGAAGAGCATGTACTGGACAGTAAGTGAAGTTTCTCCTGCTCTGAAGCTGTAAAGGCGGAGGGCAGAAGGCTTCGGAACACTAGGGTGCTTGTTACAAATGGAACTTTCGGGAAGATAGTTCAGTGAGGACGTGGATAAGTACATCTTGAGAGTACTAGGGCACAAGCCTGAGGACAAGCTTTTCCTGCCGAAACTCCAGCACTGAAACATTTCGGCAGTGGACTGGGTCTACCTGCTTAGCACACACTTGCTGCAGGGGAATACCTCTTGCTAGTGCAATAAACGAGGCGATCCCCCTGGTTGAGTGGGCCCTGCTTCCTAGAAGTGAGCCCATGCACCTCATAGGAGAGGGCAATAGCACCCTTTTAAAAAACATTCCATTTGAGGGCATAAGCTCTTGAAGAGGGATACTAGATCCAGAGTCAGGGAGTAGCAAAGGGGACATTTGCTGATCTTGCGAGGCAAAGCGGTCCACCTGTGCTGCATGAAATCTCACCGAGATTGACTGACCACTTCGGAGTGGGGTTTCCATTCCCCGTGTGTCAGAGATTGACTGGACAGTTACAACTGCTCTCACATTCATATGCCCTGGAACGTAAATCGCGCTGAGGGACAGGAACCTGGTGTGCTAGCTATTCAGCGGCGCGAGCACAGTCCGCTCTGGCGATTAATACAGTATATGAGACTTGCCATAGTGTTGTCCACCCGCAATGGGACATGGCACTCTCAACCGCTGGAGGAAGTGCTTTAGGGCGAGAAATAGAGCCATCATTTCGAGGCAATTGATGTGCCGTGCGAGAAGAAGGCCTCTCCAGCACCCCTGGGCTGGGACGGTCAGCTAAGACCGCACCCCCCGCCCGTGAGGGAAGCATCTGTCGTTAGCATCTGCGACGACAAGACGAACTTAGAGTGGGACCCAGAGTCAGAACCCGGGGTCTGAACCACATAGGACGGGTACGAAGCACCTGGCGCGTAACCCTTGTTGGGGATTGGCCCTAGAGTGAAATCCGCTGTCTTAGCCACAACTGAAATGCTCTCATGTGCAGGCCCAAGGGTCACCATGGATACGGCTGCCATGAGAGCTAAGATCTCTGAAAGTGATGGTCACTTTCTTGGTCTACCTTGATTTCCTTGAGGGTGTTGTTAATGGATTCGACACGAGCGGGAGACAGCTGTGCCCGCTTACGATCGAATCTCATGTGACACCCAATCCTCAGAACAGGAAAGAGCATGCTTTCGTGGCGTTGGGTCTCAATCCTAAGAGACAAGATGAGCTAGGGCGACATGCTGATGTCGAAGCGCTAGCTAATGAGACTGGGCCAGCCAGTCGTCTATGTAATTCAAATATGGATGCCCTGGTAGTCGTAAGAGCCAGAACTACATCCATGCATTTTAATATGTGCTGGTGAGAAAGCTAGACCAACTGAAAGGACCCGATACTGGTAAGCTTGGCCCCATAAAGCGAACCTCAGGTCTTTCCTGTGTTGTGGGAATATTTCTATATGAACGTAAGTGTCCTTCAATCGACTGTCACAAATCAATCGCTTGGTAGGATTTGAGAGCAATCACTTTAACAGTCAACATTGAACTGTATTGTTTATTTTAGATAGTGGTACAGCCCGCGAAATCTAAAAATTTGGATGCAGCCCCCCATTCCTCTGCCAAGGAATACTGATTGTAGTAGTCTGACTCACTGTCTGGTAGGGGAACATGTTCCATGACCCCATACCCAGCAACTTCTCTCAGGAGATGTGCACCTTCCGGTTTCATGGAAGTGGAGATCACTCCATTTGAAACGCGGAAGGTGATGTGAACTGCGTCCTGTAGTTTCTCTACAGTGCTTAGTACCCAAGGAGACTTGGTTAAACGGGGCGGGGGGGTGTTAGATGTTCGGCATCCTGAAACATGGCAGGAAAAACCGAAGACCTAACACTTTATTGGAGACTGGTGTTGCCCGAAACACCAGCGGTGGCGGAGCAAAACACCGACCTCCTGGGGGTGTCAGGGAGACCACTTCATTCTAGAAAGAAATTCTGCGTGCATCTCCCCATTGGGGGGGGGGCACCCCCATGGTCCTGGGCCCAAGAACCTCAGGGCTTCTTGTGAAGAAGACAATATGCCAGTCTGACCTTTTTGAGGCTGATAGTGAGGAGCGTCGTACCCCAAAAAGGGTGGCAGTCTCAAAAACACATCCCTTGTGTTTCACGCCTCGCAAGTGTCAGACCCGGTGGAGACTGGGTGGCCGACAGTCCCGACTTTTGAGTACGGCGGGGAAGGAATTTCCAGAAGGCTTGTTCATATAACTTCGCCTCATGAACCTAGTGGCGACCAAGTTAACGATATCGCCAAACAGGCCGAAAGGCGAGATAGGGGCATCCAGGAGGAATGCAAGATTCTTATCATTGATGCGCCTAAGATTCAACCACAAGTGCCTCCACGCGAAACCCATCGCAGCCATAAAACGGCCGATAGCACGAGCCGTCTGCTTTTGTTGCACGCAGAGACAAGTCTGTGGCCTGGCGTAATTCCAATATGCCTTATCTGAAGAGCCCCACCAGTGCTCAAGTCTCTCAGCAGGTAGCGTGGTAGGCCTGCAAAACCGCCATGGTGTGCAAAGGAGCACCAACCTGACCTGCTGCCTGAAAAGCTTTTCCCTTCAGGTAAGATGAAAGTCTACACAGCTTGAAAGGAAGTATTAGCTTTTCAGGAAGGATGATGTCCCAAGAGAGAGATAGCTTTTGAAGCGTCTCTTCTATCTGGGCTACATCATATAACTCTGTGATTCCACGTTAACTATATTCATTCATTCATTTTCTATACCGCTTAATCCTGTGTTCAGGGTCGCGGGGGACCTGGCGCCTATCCCAGGAGACTTCACGCACCCAATCACACACTACGGGAATTTAGGAATGCCAATTAGCCTAACCTGCATATCTTTGGACTGTGGGAGGAAACCGGAGTACCCGGAGGAAACCCACCAAGCACGGGGAGAACATGCAAACTCCATGCACACAGAGACGGGAATCGAGCCTGGCCGGGGAATCGAACCCAGACCCCTGGAGGTGCAAGGTGACAGTGCTAACCATTACACCACCGCGCCGCCGTATTAACTATATTTAAACAACTAAATAAGTCAATGGCAGGAAAACACAGGATTAATACAGCCTACTCCATGAAAGGGTTAACTCCTATGGAGAAAGCTGGGGGAGCGCGTCGTTGAGGCCCCCCCTCTTGAGAGCCGACAGAGGGATTTCCTGATCCAACGAGGAAGTAAGTTTTAAAACTCCGATATCGGTGAGTTAAACACTTCTTATTTTGCTGGTTTAAACACACACGCTCACAACAAGGTCAAAGTGAAGACAAATGATCTGAGGTTGTTGCCGGCTCACCTGTATTTTATAACCTCCACCTGCATCTAATCAGATGACGTCACTTGACCGAGGTTATATACATAGCCAATTTTGGCGTGTTTTCACACATGCTCCACGACCGGCAACTGGACAAAATGGTTCCCATAGCGTATTCACGCAGCATCGCGTGAAGCCTTGAAAGGGAACATGCGTTTAATGAAACTCATTATTCTCACTCATGTATTTATTTATTAAATCTCGCACATTACTGCAATGTGGGATTCTTGTCTTCGGTAAAGTAGCTTGTATGGATTTTAATACTTAGAGTACTGTATGTCCATAATACTGTAACGTTTACAGTTTTTTTTAGTAAAACTATACTTATTTATAGTTTAGTTATTATATAATACTTTACTTCTCAGACACTGCTATGAAGATTTGGCATTTTCATAACTCTACATTCCTCATCATGCAGTTTATATACTGCAAATAACTGTTCTGCATTTACATAGTTTCCAATTAAGTTAAATCAAGTCCCATTTGATTATAAAGAATTATACATGAAGCTGTCTTGAGGTTTGTTTCTAATCAGCTTTCAACAGACCAAATGCTTGTTAAATTTGGTTGGTTATGGCGTTAGAAAAAAACTATGACAGATGAAATGACTCAGACATGAGCAACAGCCACCAGCATGCATTCAACAAGTGACAGAGAAACACAGACCATCTGTTTTCGACACTGCCCTCAAAATTTTAAAAACAGCACTTTCTAAAAGTTTTATAAAGGTTGCATATTTTGAGAAGAGACATTTCAAAAGAATTTAAATGAATGTAGCACTGCCTGCGAATAAATGCATGAGGATGAATCACTCATGACCCTTGCCTGATCTTACTATAAAAAGCCCTCTTGGCAGGTACAAATATTAAAATTTACATCATTTTCAATGAGAACATCACACAGAATGGGTTACCGGATGAGGACAATGAAAACTTTAAAGGTCTGTAATAAAGGACATTTATTAAATGCTTGACAATGTCCAAAAGGTCAGATATGTTTCAGACCTCAATAGCTTGAAGTGGGTAATGCGCTTCATATTGTCAAATCACAATACTTGGTCTCATTGTGAGTGGTATGATATAACTGCATTTGACTCATTTACTCCTTACATTTACGCACTCAGGTAGTCCATAACATTATAATGTCTTGTCAGTAAACCAGTTAGTGGTTTTAGCACTTTGGGCAGATGCTAAATACTGATGGAAATGAAATCGGCATTTCCATAAACTTTGTCAGCAGACAAAAGCATGACATGCTCTAAAACCTCCTGGTAGATAACTGCATTGACTTTGGACTTGATAAAACACAGTGGACAACACCAGCCGATGACATGGCATCCCAAACCATCACCAAATATGGAAACTTCTTCAAACTTCTTCTGCAAAATTCTTACTTTCTTCTTAAAAGAGACCAGGTAGGATGTTTCTGTTGTTGTCTCTGGTTCAGGAGTGGAATGCAATAGTTAAAGCCCATTTCCTGAACATGTTCCGAAAACATCTGTGTGTGGCGGCACATGATGCACTGATTCCAGTCTCACGTCACTCCTGGTGAAGCTTAACCAAGTCCTTGAATTGGCTTTGCTTGATAATCTTTTAAGCCTGCCTTCATCCGAGTTGCTTGTGTACCTCCTACTAACACAATTTCCATTCCAGTCAACTTGTATTGTATACTGTATACTTGTATACTGTGCATGTATACTGTAGTACGCTTTGATACAACACTCTGCAAACAGCCAGTTCTTTCAGTGATGACCAGTTGCATGTACTGTATGAAACTTGATTGAGCCATACATTGTGTTTATACTGTATGAATAGCAAGGTAATCAAACTGTAATTTAAATATTCTACGGCCCCATGGCTGCGGACACAGTCTTAAAACATCCCAGATACCAATCTGATGAAGTACCAATGGGATGTGCTGGAAAAATAAGTTTGATCCACAGAGGCCCAAGCACGAAACTCACAGCACCCAAAAAGGAGCCGATGGCTATGTCCTGGTTTCAGACACCACAGCACAGCCAAAAAGATCTTGTGGTTCCAAATCCACCCCGGTGGCACAAGGAGATTGGACACAATACTTGCCATAATATTTTGTGTTCTACTGTTCTTATTTCAGCATCCACTTACTGTACATGATTGTACAGTCATTGTACTGTACCACTTACTTACACCGTTCAGGGGCTGGTTTTAGGACCATGGTAAATTTATTACTTACCAAAAGAGCTTCTAACTAAGCATTGACAGTCTTGCGTCTAGAAAAGACAGTACTAATCCTTTAAAATTTTGTTTAGATCCATATTTGACCATCCTCCAGAAGTGATAAAAAAAATTGTGCACTTTCCAAAGGCACAAATTCAACCACGGATTAGATCTTAAGTTTCTGCACCATTACAACCCTACAGTAAGTGAATAGAATGAGCAGACAGTATGTCTACTCTTTAAGACCATCCATGTGGATTTTTAAAGAAATCCGATAGGTCCCACCTTAGATGGACTCATTAAGGTCTCTGTCAAAACATAAACCTGCTGGGAAAGAGTATATGCTTCAGGTTTCGGGGGAATAACCAATAAAGTGAAGCCGATCACTTGCCTGGCTGATAAGTGATAAATCAGAAAAAAGACTGCATTTACAATTATTGGCAACATATCAAATACTCCTAGTTTTACCCTAGTTGCAATAACACAAAATCCTGCAGAAGGAGATGTCTGTGAATAACAATCAGCATTCTTTGTTCCAGCATTTTGTTAAAAATCCAGATTCTTCCAGTGAAATGGTCATACTGTATTTCACTTCTTAATGAGGTATTCAGGAAAACTGAGCCACTGAAGTCCTGTCACATTAGTCTGGAGATTGCACACTTATTATTACTCTTCCTCTTCTTAGAAATCATACATATCTTCATTTCCTAGAAGAAACCAAAGAGATAGATGACTTGAAGCAAGGTTTCATCCATCCACCTGCATCCACAGCATTAGGAGGACTTTTCTTCATAAAAGATGAAGCAGGGTGGCGCGGTGGTGTAGTGGTTAGCACTGTCACCTTGCACCTCCAGGGTCTGGGTTCGATTCCCCGGCCAAGCTCGATTCCCGTCTCTGTGTGCATGGAGTTTGCATGTTCTCCCCGTGCTTGGTGGGTTTCCTCCGGGTACTCCGGTTTCCTCCCACAGTCCAAAGACATGCAGATTAGGCTAATTGGCGTTCCTAAATTGCCCGTAGTGTGTGATTGGGTGTGTGAGTGTGTGTATGTGTGTGTGTGCCCTGCGATGGATTGGCACCCTGTCCAGGGTGTACCCCGCCTAGTGCCCGAAGTCTCCTGGGATAGGCTCCAGGTCCCCCGCGACCCTGAACACAGGATTAAGCGGTATAGAAAATGAATGAATGAATGAATGAATGAAAGACGAAGCAGGGTGGCCTTTGCCCACAGTCAAATAAATCTGAAAATGCCAGTTTATTATAGTCCACTTGGTGCTTGGAGAGGGTGATGAAAAAGTAATTTACTTTTTCATTGCAAAGGACCAAAATTAATTGTGATCCTATATGATTTGTCAATGTCCTCTCCATGTGCGGGATTCAAAGGTTCTAATACATATTACAGTAAGTATGTCTGTAAGGTGCTAAAATAATTACTTGCCAACCATTTATTTGTTAAAGCAAACTGTTAACATTATTTTTCTTTAGACAAGTTATCATTGCTTGATGTGTTTAGATCAGCAAACAGAAAATGGCTCAAATCTTATAGCATAAAGTACTGTCTTTCTGTCTTTAAGTGCTTTCTGGGTTTTGCTGATTTTTAACAATGCATTTATTAGGAATTTCTGCATGATCACTTTACTGAAACTACCGTAATAAAATAACTCTAACTAAGACTGAAAACTAAAAGTTTAAAACTAAAGGCTAAGCCAAAAATGTGTGTGTGTGTGTGTGTGTGTGTGTGTGTGTGTGTGAGAGAGAGAGAGAGAGAGAGAGAGAGAGAGAGACAGAGATAATTAGTTCAAATTAGTTCATAAAACATTTTTAAATCTTCCAAAAGGGAAATGCGCATCAGTCTAGCTGGACTGATGCTTCCCGTGATGCTGAAAAAGCTTGCTAAGAGCACAAATAAAGTGAGTTATTTACAGCTTCACACATCTGAGACTGGTACTATTGCCTCGTATTATGCCCAAGTATGATTCACAGTTAATTTTGTGTTAGTTAGCTATCATATTTGATTTTCAACCCAGATGGTGTACACTGTACTGTAGAACATCATGTCCTTGAAATCATCTTCTCTTTTGAGTTCTCTTCTGCTGTCATAGAATGAGAACTGGAGAAGCCTACAGTAGATACTGTAATGGTGGGCTGTACACTCATTGATATGGTCAATGATGATACACCTTTGATTTGAACAGGACAAGGTAATGTACAGTACTGGGCCACAGCACAACAGTGTTGCTTTTGGTATTTAGTTCCCTGTGAGCTTATTTTCAGGAAAAACATATCTATTTTATAAAATGAAACAAAAAAAGCTTCTCCTCCCTAATTAACAGGTAGGTGAATTATTGTCTTTTTATGAGCCGTTACTTTTAATTCTTGAAATTCAATGATGAAACAAATGAAAGGAATGACTTTTTTCATATAAGCAAATTTCCACAAAATTTCCAATACAACATAGATTTTACAACTTAAAAAACATAAGGAAATGTGCATTACAGTATATGTGCATGATTTTAAACATGCTAGGATTTGCACTTTGTCACATACCATTATCTACTACTAAATAAATCTAAGGGTTCCACAGCAAAGGATTAACAATTTAAATTAATGTTGGATCGATGTTAGATTACCAAGGGGTATGTAGTGATATTGACCTAGCTGCAGACATAATGCATGGTTATGCACTCTACACTCAAGTGCTGAGCTCAGGCTTGTATCTGATGCATAGTACAGTATGTACAGTATGCATTTCTGTTTGTGATTAACTCTCAGGTTCCTGTCCCAGTTGGGACCCATTGATCACTGGCTAAAATAAGGAATAAGATGAGAGTCAAGAGTCTTTTTGAGATTATGAATTGGCTATTTGACATCATTCCCATGATCAAAAAAGTACCACAAAAACATTTTAGTGACACATAGGTTTAAATAAACACAGACCGAAGAGGTTGGATAGCACTTTAATTTTGTTAAGTGTGTTCTTGATGACACACACACACACACACACACACACACATCATAATCAGAAAAGAAAAATGATAAAAACTTGAGACTGTACTTATTTCATTTCTTATTATAGAATCTGTTTTATGTGCCTGACTGCAGCTGCTATAATGCAAGTGATAACAGAAAATATCTCCCAACATTAAATGTAACAATTATTGTTTTATTTACTGTATTTATTGTAATCTATGACAATGTGTTGTAGAATTTGACAAATCAATCTCTCTGTGGCATGATATTACAGGAAAATAAATGAACTTTATGGAGGTAATATTAACTCCTTTTTACAACGTACAGTACTACATCTGAACCCTAAGGCTTTTTAATCGGAATTCTGACGCAAAAAAAGTTCATGATGTAATCTTAGAATTTAAGCATAGAAATTTCTTTTCTCAAAATTTTTGCTTTAATCTCAGAATTCTGACTTTTTTCACAGAATTCCTATTTTAAACTAAAATCTAAATTCTGTGACTTCTGAGATTGAAGTCAAGAAAGAGTTTAGAGTTCGATTTCTGAGGAAAATTTCTTTGATTATTTTCCTTTAACAAAGCATTTTTTCCTTACTCATCTAATAAATATTTCACGCACAATATTTATTTATTTATTTATTTATTTATTTATTTTTATTAAAAAAAAATTTTCAAAAGAAGTCAAGGCAAGACACAGGCTAATAAAAACAGGCATTTTTGTTCCAATATTGGTATATAAAGTGCTGGCAATGGTTGACAAAAAAAAGACTATGTACCCACAGTAAAATGGACACGGTGGGCTTTGGAGAGCTGGTAATAGAGGCTAAAATTAGCAGCTAACAGACAGTCTCCAGGCCATGTCCAGCAGGAGCTATTCTGGCACGTAGAAGTATTTTGGAAGCTCTTGAAACCTGCTGACATGCACAACAAGTGCTTTCTCAAGCACTGCAGATTTATTAGAGGAAAACGCATATTCATCACCACACTAAACCACATGAATGCTTATGATTTAAATGTATAGACTTGGACAATTTTTCAGTTATTTCCCCTTGACAAATGTACTCTGAATGTATTGAGTAACCTTCCACAGGGTCACTAGGTTCAGTGTCTTAATGCAGCAGCAGGAGCATCAAAATCAGATCCTGGACTTTGGCCACAACCCTGCTGAGACCCTAGTGTGTCCTCTCTTTTAAAAGCCTTGGTAATTAGCTAATGAGTAAATCAGGTGTGCTAAATACAGTAGACAAACTCTGTGCAATGCTTTGTGTTCATCTCTGGAGGCCTGACACCACAGTACTTATGTATTTAATTATATGAGCCTACATAATACATGTGCATGATCTATTTCTCAGGGAGCTTCCATAATTGCACCTTCTATCCGTGCTGAATTATTTATTATCAGTGATTAACATTCCTCACCTCTAAGGAACAACATTGACTAATAGATATAGGGGTTAGCTTTGAATCTTTTTATGGTAGCATGTACTTGTTTGGATGCTGAAATTAGCTGTTAGCATGTCTCGTGGCATAAATAAGTTGTATGATTCTAGAAGATAATTTTTTTTTCTCTACAAGTCTGTATAAAGTACGCATCCAAACTCTTGCTTGCTTTTACTCAGTGCCAATAACTTATTTTACCTTCTGCTCAGTCAGTTAAAATGACAAGACTCATGTGCAAATGGACAAATAGAAAATCATAACCACTTCTCTGCATGGGTAATGCAGTGTCATCCAATACTGACATAGATACTGTACGCTTCTACCAAAGTACATTACTAACTATGGATCAACACTTATCTAAAAACCATTATGAATAAAGAGATTGTTATGCTCAAGGTTAAAATAAGGGAAACTAAAGATACGTAGAGAAGGAAACTGCAGGGCAGTTTGAAAAGGCGCATGGTCGGAGAGTTTTTGAAGTGGATAGAAAAAAAGCTTAGGTTAGAAATTGCTATATGACCAACAAGGAGAGTTGAGTTTGAGAAGGAAAAGTAGCTAAATCTTTTCTTTAATAAATTAGTTTTTACATCAAACACTCAACTATATCACTTATTGTTATGCATGGTACCTGTGCTACACACACCCCAAACTGTTGTAGCGCTGTCACCTGTCCACCCATTCCCAATGCTGTCTCTCATCACTTCTCCACTGGACCATCCTCATCACAGCCCCACTTCATAGCAATGAGAACTATTTACTGCTCCTCGCTCTTCGCTCTCCCAGTTTGGGTTTCACAAGTGTCCACATAAGGAGAAAACTGAGAAGGCAGCAGGCCTTGAAGGTGTTAACCATACAGTGCTGAAGACCTGGACTTATGAGAACATATACAACCTGAGTATGAGATTTTTGAAAAACATCCTGCTTCAAAATAGGATATGAATTTTTGCAGAACTACTGTATATCACTGATATCACATCTGACGAAGGCCATGGTCTTTGATCACCCCAGAAAGCAGGCAACCACAACAATGGACCTCCTACATTTGTCTTATCTCTTGTTCATTTGGAAAACACTAAAAACCACAGTAAGAATCATGTTCTTTGACTTGTTTAATATCATCCAGCCCATACTCGTGAGGGACATGAACTACTCAACCTCAACATCTCAGTATATATGTTTCGTAGAGCAGTTTATCAGCAGTACAAGTGTTCCTCATGGGACTATTCTGGCGCTCTTTGTTTTTGCATCACCCTCTGACACATGGCATCTACAGTACAGTACATTGTTTCTCAGATGACACGACTGTGTTGTGATTTATTTTTAGAGAATGGAGACAATCCAAATACAGGATTGTTTTCAACAACTGTGTGGAGTGGTGTCAATCATCTTTGGTAGAATGCAAAACAGCACATGGGATTGTGGTGTGTCTGCACCTCTACTGTAGGTGAAGATATCGCAATGACATTACAGACCTGTGTACATCTAGAAGAATTGCCTGGGTAGTCTGGGGAAACTAGGATGACATGCTGGGATAGTCTTTTCAGTACATTAGTCTTTGAGGTCTGAGGTCCTTTAGTTCACGTTTTATGAGTTAGTGGTGCCAAGACTCATCATTTTACAGTACATGCAGCTGTGTTTTGAGGTAGCAGCTTGAATGATAGACACCAACAGACTCAATATTGTTATCAGGTTCCAAATCAACCTCCATATTTGCATAAATCCAAAGAATATGTATAAACAGTATTATGTAATGAACCTCCAAATTCAACTCTAAGCCCTGCATTGACTTTGACAAGGATTCTTGGATTTGCCAATATGGACAAAAAACATAATTTCGATGTTTATATCTGTAACATCTTTTGATTATCTTTTTGAATTATATTTATTTTGTTTCTGAATCATATACTGATAAAAAAAAAATAACATAATAGTGTCAAGCAATTTTAAGATGAGCTCAAAGTGATTCAGTCCATCAAACTTTTTTTCCTTAATCATTTGATCTTTGTGTTCTTTGCTGCCTCATACCAGCTAATAAGAATCTGCCTGAAAGTGAAGTCTCTGGTGCATTGTAGAGAAAGAACATTAGCATAGAGTTATCAGATAATTATGCTGTGGTTAACATGACAGGTCTGCAATAGCTTAAGGGGCTTCGTTTATATGTCTTTTGAAACAGAACTAATGAGAAGGCAAATCAAATAGATTAGATAATTGAACCCAAGTCTTGTTGAAACACAAGCAATGAGAGGCAACAAACACATAGATTATGACTGGTGGAGGTTGATATAAATGTTTTATGCTTTATTACTCTTGGCTTTGGTTCAGTCTGGTTGTATTGAAAAAATGATGGGTTAATATTAAGGAGGCAAGTAACATCAGTAATTAGAGTAAACTGATTTCCACACTCATTCAATAATTTAAGCAATGTGTTTTAAGTAATGATGTCATATATAACAATGACTATAGGGTTCTGTTTGTGTGGAGATCTGGGAAATCCATCAGATGTTAGAGCTTTTTCTTCCATTTATATTTTGGAATGACTAATTTAACATATCTTCACAAAGGAGTTTTATAGGCTACTTTATAACTATGCATTTAAATCTTCCTGCAAATAATATGTCTGGTAATGAGCCATTTTAACAAATGCAGCAGAAAAAAATAATTCTGAGTTTGTCTAAAGATATTTAAAATTTACTGGTTAACTATTGCTTTCTCATCCCAATTTCTCATGCATTACCTTTCATTTGAACAATGCAAACATTTTAAAGAAGGGCCGTACATCTGTGAATGACAA
Organism: Channallabes apus; assembly: GCA_030522415.1. Lineage (NCBI taxonomy): Eukaryota > Metazoa > Chordata > Actinopteri > Siluriformes > Clariidae > Channallabes > Channallabes apus. The sequence continues at coordinate 17,244,153 of CM060110.1, read as the reverse complement.
TTACAGCTGGGATGACTCAGAGAGCACTGTAGACATTCCCATGAATATTCAGCAAGTGGAACAGCTGATCCTTGAAAATCAACAGATAACTTGTTGCGAACTTGCAGCAGAGACACATCTGTGTGTGGGAACTATACACACAATCATTACCAAATACCACTCGCACATTAGAGGAACTCGGTTGGGTGTTGTTGCCACATCAACTGCACAGTCCTGACCTTGCTCCAAGCGCTTTCCTCATGTTTGGTCTGTTAAAGGAGTTCCTGGGAGGCCAGCTTTTCAGACTTTAGGCAGGTAGTCCGATTAAGGCTCCAGTATACTGTGAAATCCTTCCTGGTTTTCAGTGTTTGGATAAATGCATTAGTGTAGCAGGAGATTATATATAGAAATAAAGATAACCTTACTCTCATAAGCTCTGTTATTTTGCACAGTTGGACACCACTCATATGTGTAATTAGGAAATGAATAACCTGGAGGTCCCCATTTTAGGCCTCAGCTAACATTGAGTTGGGTGGAAATGCAATTCAGGATGCTGACACATAACAGGCAGTTCTGTAGCCTTGGTCTAACATTACTATCATTAGCAACTCCACATAGCATGCTCTATGATTCTCATATGTTTGACTTTCAGCTGAGGTGCAAGTATTCTGAAGATATCAGCATGTATCACCATTTCACTCAGTATTCAGAAGGTAATGCCTTTGACATTATGTAAGAGATGAAGGAATAAAAAGATATGTGATAACTATAGGACATTAGTCATCTGTTGAATACTTTGAGGATGCAAATATATTGACAGTTTAAATAAAAAAAAACCTGGTTTTACAGTTAAAGCGTGAGTTATTCGATATAAGGACAACTTTGATCATTACTCCAAGACAAGTTTACTATCATATATCTATATATCTATATGTTTCCTACGCTTATTGCACCACGCATATACATAAACAGATAACAGATGTCACTGTAGATGTCAGATAATACTTTATTACATTAGGATAGTTTTTTTTTTTGTGGCATTTTTTTTTGTCTTACCCTAGCTGCTTAACTGGGGTCATAGCACAGGGTCAGTCACGATACATTAACACTTGAACATATAGGGTTAAAGGCCATTCTCAAGGGCTCAACAGTGAACCCTTGGAGCTTCTGTGACTCGAACCGCCAACAGTCTGGCAAATAAACAAGTGTCTTAAACATTAAAGCTGCCACCACCACCCACACCTAATGATAGTCCAGTCCTAATATTGGAATTCCAAGATCACCTCAAACTATTTTTTGCTAACCATATAACAATTTAACCATGGTCTCTGTGATTTCTTTCTGAATCTTTGTAAAATCCTTGAGAATTACAATCGTTAAAATTACACTATTGTTTATATGTATAGTAGTTATGTAGTGTGTACCAGTTTACAAAGGCCAGGAATGGTGATAATAATTACTTTTTTATTGCTGAAACAACATCACTTTTTAGTTTTACATTACCACCATTGACTATGGTCATGGACTTAATGCATAAGTCATCGCTTTTAAAATTGATGCATTGGCTTTTCAAACTTTTTGTTCACTGACTTGATTAAGCCTAAATATATTATTTCTGAAGTCCATTCTTTAAAAAAAAAAAGTCATACTGACCAGAGAAAATAAGAAAAAGAAAAAAATATGCCTTAAGTCTCGAGCCCTGTTGCTAGTCTTTAGTCTATAAATGTTACCTGTAGGTATGAGATACCTTAAACAAAGGTTCTGTTTCAGACATTTATCTGGTCTTGTTTTGAAAAGTTGGTATTCATCAGGAGAATCAACAGTAATTTTTTTTTTCAAATACTCATTTTCCCTCAGCTAAAATATTCTGCTAGATTTGCATTCAAGTGACAACCCATGATAAATAGAATATAGTGCAATAATTCTCACAAATCCTCGTAAAGATACATTCTACCAATGAGAAGTTGAGGTGTTTGTTTGGTTGGTTATTTAATTATTTATTTTATGAGAAAACTCAAGCCTACTTAAGGTCTATGCATATCTGTTCCAGTTTTTTATTGCTAGAGATGGAAATACTGGGTTGTTTGCAAAGTCAGCAGTTTACAGACAGCTGGAGTGCTGTTGCTTTGAGCCTGGAGCTCAAATTGGAAGTGAGTTAAATCAATAAGATCTAAAAACAACAAAATTGATTTTAATAAAAAAGGAAGACATAAACACTGGTGATTTATGGCATCGATTATGCGCTAAGCGCCGGATGGTCGAGGTAGATAGAAAGGGTTGGATTGAAACTGGGTGAGATACAGTACAAGTCTTATACTCAGAGTTTTCTTTCTGTACTGTTGTCCAGAACTATTTGCTGAGGTCAGCTCTGCTAGCGTAACCTTGTAAGAAGATACTTATACCATGTTACTTTTCACTCAACTGTAATATTGGCTGAACTATTTTTTTTTTTGGTTAGGCAACTTACTGTTAGAGTGTTAGGTAACAGTTACAAAGTAGTTTAATTTTACTTTAGGTACTTGATTTGACACTCAAATATTTTTTTTTTTTTTTTTTTTTTTTTTTTTATAGGTCTAATGTATAATAAATTCTACTATGTGGTTAAAAAAGACTTCAAGCTTACAAAGTGAACAATGTTACAATGTGAATAATGTTTGGATTGGTTATAATTCAGCAACCTGAGGACAAAATAGCAAAATACTTTCTTTTACTGACTACAGTGGACACACTAGAGGTTTGGAATTTTTCATTAAGACATTCAATGGAACTTCATTTCTTTTTTATCTTCCAAATTAAGAGGCTTATTTGAATGACAGACTATCTGGTTGAACTTAAAGGTTAGGGAGGACATTCTGCTGACAAGCTAGCAATGGGAGCCATCAAAAACTAGCCATCTGGTAAAGATACTACATGCATAGACAAGTTCCTCTTAAAACCACTACGATCATATTTCAGCCTTGTTGGGATATGGCATGGAAATATGAAACGGAACACTGGATGGATTCCACTATTCTACCATATTGGTCATTAAATGTAACGTGAACTGCTAACATCTTGATCTTCCCTTTGCTAGAACATGAAGCCTTCTTTCCTTTTAAGGGCTTATCTAGTCAAACTTGAATATTTATTTCTGACTGAAAATTCATCTGTCTAATTTTTTCCCCCTATTTTTTTTACTTGGTTTCTTTACATAATTTTTTTTACCAGATACAATGTAGCTCTTGAACATACCTCTAAAGCGAGCTCTTCCACTTCAAACTGTTTCTTGGCCATGCGATTTTCACCAATAGGTTTGTGATAGTAGATGACCATGACGTCATACTGCTTCATTACAGCCTTGTAGTTTTTGCTGGTCAGTTGATGGACACGATCCTTGCCATCATATTCAGGGATGTCCAGGACCTTTACTCCCCAACAGAGAATTCCACAGGTGAGTAGAACCACTCCAAGCCACAAGCCCCACTTCATGTTCCCGACACTTCAGTCAGTAATTAAAATCAAAATAGTTTCCTTATTTCTTCTTAATTTTTGCTTTGTTCCTAACGGCAGTTCACAAACAGTTAGGAACAAGGTCCAGTCCGTGTGTCTGCCACCCTGAAAAGAGCAGGATGTATAATTCACATGTCTTTTTAAACACACACATACACACAAAACTTGCTGATGACTCTGGGAGGGGGTGGGATTGGGGTAGCAGTAGGATTTTTTTTTTTTTTTAACCTAGGTAGGCAATATGATGGAAACTGTGGAAGAAGGTATTAGAAGAATAAAATCAGACCAAGATGTGATTGGATAACTTAAACTTGGAAAGGGTGGGATATGTTAAAGAAGGTGTGACCAAATCTGAGCGCCAGTTTAAACCAGCAGGGGGTAGTCGGGTAATGAGATGGACACTGATATGGTCCCTGATAGAGAGATAGGTACAGTTGAGCCAGAGAGCCAGGCAATGAGATTCCATTTCCTTATTAAGTTTTGATGAGGGCTTCAACCCTCACTAAAAATAAGAGCTTGCTTGGACAGTGAAAACATAGAAGTATGTGTAGTGTGGCTCTTCTGCTTGTGCTGATCATACATACTTTTATTTGGCTCACAAATCCATTCGGTTCTATTTCCACTGTAATATACCAAAACATGTATGGCAAATGTCAACTAAATTCACTAAACCAAGACTTAACCATTGAGTGTTTGTGTATGTGAGCCTGGGCCACACAAAAATGTACATACAGTCTCATAAAGCTAGATTAGGCCGTGTCAAATTTACAGAGTGTAACTGGAGACAAGAGTTATTAATAAGTTTGACATATGACCTGTTCTTTTATTCTGTTGACTCAAACAGATCATACCATTTGGAGAGGTCAGACAGGGAAAGCAATGGAGTGTAGCCAGAGGTGGGTAAAGTAGCCAAAAACTTACTTTATTCTATTAACAGAAGATTAGGGACATGGAACAAGGTACTGTCTGCTTCTGTGAGCTCAGTGTGCATATACCAACATTTTATATTAAAGATATGACGCGAGCTAACAGAGGAACATACTCTACAGTAAGAAGATATGATTCCTTATCTTTTTAGGTTTTAAAAGAGTTTCATAGCCAGAGGTTTCATTCATTCATTCATTCACTCATTCATTTTGGTTAATGTGATGGGTTATTCAGATTGTATTTATATTGAGCTCTTATAGTCTACCTTGTACATTTACTATTTTTTAAATAAAACTAATGATTATCTAAATAATGTCAGCATGGACCTAATATTGTTTGTTTGTTTGTTTGTTCAGTGGAAAATAATAAACAGAACATGTCAACATTTTATTAATATAATTATAAAATTAAGATGAAATAAAATGAAAACTGTCTTGTGGGGTATGTGAACATTATTTTGACCCTTACCCTTTAATGTTCTGCTGAACTCTTTGGTAGATCCCTTTTAAAGTCACTATATTTTATTGAAAACTATCAAATTATCAAACTTAACCTGATTGAGCCATCTCTACCATTTGGTTGAGGTAAGTTATCCAAAAGAAAATCACAGTATGTATCTGTGTTTCTTTAAATAACATGCCATTTCAGTTGCTTAGTAGCACACCATGAAAGGTATTCATTTGCCCATCCAAGTCATTGAAATTGGGTGTTCTAATCACTTCCAGGTGTTTAAAATCAATCACCAGCATGCAGACCGCTTCTACAAACATTTGTGAAAGAATGGGTCGCTCTCAGGAGATCAGTGAAATCCAGTGACACCTTGATACTGTAGGATGCCACCTGTGCAATGGTTCCAGGCATGAAATTTCATTCATTCATTCATTCATTTTCTATACCGCTTAATCCTGTGTTCAGGGTCGCGGGGGACCTGGAGCCTATCCCAGGAGACTTCGGGCACTAGGCGGGGTACATCCTGGACAGGGTGCCAATCCATCGCAGGGCACACACACATACACACACTCACACACCCAATGTCATGAAATTTCATTACTATTAAATATTCCACAGTCAACTGCTAGTTGTATTATAACAAAGTGGAAGCAATTGGGAACGACACAAAGTGGATGGCCGAGCAGGGTCAGCAGATACTAAAGTCACTATATTTTATTGAAAAATTTATCAAACTTAACCTGATTGAGCCATCTCTACCATTTGGTTGAGGTAAGTTATCCAAAAGAAAATCACAGTTTGTTTCTGTGTTTCTTTAAATAACATGCCATTTCAGTTGCTTAGTAGCACACCATGAAAGGTATTCACTTGCCCATCCAAGTCACGCATAGTGCACAGAGGTCACCAACTTTCTGCAGAAAAGTAGCTACAGTACAGACCTCCAAACTTTATGTGACCTTCATATTAGCTCAAGAACAGTGTGTATAGAGCGTCATGGAATGGGTTTCTACTGTATGGCTGTGCTGCGGCATCTAAACCTTACATCACCAAGTGCAATGCAAAGCATCTGAGGCAGTGGTATAAAGGTATAAAGGACTGACCTCAAGCTGATAGAACATCTTTGGGAACATCTGACTCCGAGACAAACCTTCTTGTCTTCTCGAGCTTCAATAAATGTTGATTCTTGACCCATGGAAATAAGAAATACTAACAAAAAAATCTGACCAGTGACACATGAGGTATATTGCATGCTGAGAAGTGAATCTTGGAAGAAAAGTAACCATATGAATTTAATACTGTTTGTCCCAACATCTTAGCAGTGATATGGTGAACAAACATTCAATCTGTAATGCTGAGTTGGTTTAAAGTTTTATATTACTGTATGTGTGTGTTTTATGTGATGTCATTTTACATACTTTGGCACAGTGGCTAACATGGGGACCGCAACTGAATTTACCATGTAAGACAGAGATCATCTAGGAATGGGCATTGGGCCAGAACTTGGCATGCTGTAACTAGTGCTTTGAACAATGGAACTTGCCATGGCCACCAGTGTTTTGCATGGCTACAAGGCCAGAACTTGTCACAGGCACAGGATGCGGACTTACATTTTACATTTAGGCATTTGGCAGACGCTCTTATCCAGAGCGACTTACAAAAAAGTGCTTTAAAGTTAACATCACTGGATACATACTTACACTGGGTTAACTAGGTTTATAACTAAGTGCCATTAGTCGAACACAACTGGGAAGAGAGGTTTTTTTTTTTTTTTTTTTTTTTTTTTTTTTTTTTTGGGGGGGGGGGTTAGTCCAAGTACTGGAGAAACAGATGCGTCTTGAGTCGTCGTTTAAAGATAGTCAAAGTCTCTGCTGTACGGACATCTAGAGGAAGTTCGTTCCACCACCTAGGTGCCAGAACAGAAAAGAGCCTGGATGAATGTCGCCCTCGATCCCTGAGAGATGGTGGGATGAGGCGAGCAGTGCTGGAGGATCGGAGGGAACGTGGTGCAGTGCGTGGTGTGATTAGAGCAGAGAGGTAAATGGGTGCAGGGCCATTTTTAGCTTTGTAGGCAAGCATCAGCGTTTTGAATTTGATGCGGGCAGCTACAGGAAGCCAGTGCAGGGAGCGGAGGAGTGGGGTGGTGTGGGAGAACTTGGGGAGGTTAAAAACGAGACGTGCTGCTGCATTCTGGATCAGTTGCAGAGGACGAATCGTGGACAGAGGCAGACCTGCCAGAAGTGAGTTGCAGTAGTCCAGTCTTGAAATAACAAGGGACTGAACAAGCACCTGAGTAGCCTGTGAAGAAAGAAATGGGCGAATTCTTCTGATATTGTAAAGAAGAAATCTACAAGAGCGAGTAAGGTTAGCGATGTGTGGGGAAAATGACAGATGGTTGTCCACGGTTACCCCAAGATTGCGGGCAGTGGCTGAAGGAGTGATTTGGTTGTTGTCCAGGGATATCACAAGGTCTTGACCTGGGGATGAGTCACAAGGGATGAACAACAGTTCAGTTTTACTCAGATTGAGCTTTAGCTGATGTACAGTCATCCAGGATGAGATGTCTGCCAGACATGCTGAGATCCGGGTGGAAACCTGAGTGTCAGAGGGAGGAAAGGAGAGAGTAAGTTGGGTGTCATCTGCATAACAATGGTATGAAAATCCATGCGATGATATGACTTTACCAAGAGACTGGGTATAGAGGGAGAACAGAAGAGGACCAAGTACTGAGCCCTGTGGGACACCAGTAGATAGTCTATGTGGAGCAGATGTAGATCCCCTCCATGTTACCTCATATGACCTATCTTCTAGGTAAGAAGCAAACCATTGCCACGCTGTTCCACAAATTCCAAGGCTTGTAAGAATAGATAATAGAATCTTGTGGTTCACCGTGTCAAATGCAGCTGACAGGTCCAGGAGGATGAGAACAGATGACAGTTTAGCAGATCTAGCAGCATGGAGCTTCTCAGTGACTGACAGAAGGGCAGTCTCTGTGGAATGTGCCACTTTGAATCCAGATTGGTTGGGATCATTAAGGTTGTTCTGTGAGAGATAAAGAGACATTTGGTTATAAACAGTTCTTTCAAGAATTTTGGAAATAAAAGAGAGAAGTGATACCGGGCGATAGTTGTTAACTTCTGATGGGTCCAGGCAGGGTTTCTTGAGGATGGGAATAACCCTTGCCTTCTTAAAAGCAGCAGGAACATGACCAGATGATATGGAATGGTTGATGATGGTTGTGGTGAAGGGAAGGAGGTCTTGTGAGATTGCCTGGAGCATTGTGGAGGGGATTGGGTCTAATGAACAGGTGGTGGGGTTAGATGACGAGATGATCTGCTGAATCTCATCAGATGACAAGTTGGAGAATTCTGCTAAAGGAGGGAAGGGAAGGTCCTGAGGTTCTGCTGTAGGAGTTTGGTTGGGAGCGAAGGACTGGCGGATTGCTGCAATTTTCCCATCGTAGAATGTGGCAAAATCGTCAGCAGTCAGAGAGGAAGGGGCAGGAGGAGTTGGTGGGTTGAGTAGTGAGGAGAAGATGTTGTGGAGTTTGCCAGGATCATGTGCAGCGGCTTCCAGCTTGTCTCTGAAGAAGGTAGTTTTGGCAGAAGTCACAGCACATGAGAATTTGGAGAGAAGAGTCTGGTAAGAGATGAGATCTGCATCAAGTTGCGATTTCTTCCATCTTCTCTCTGCAGTTCTTAATTCTCTCCTGTTGTTGCGTAGTACATCTGATAGCCAAGGAGCAGGACAAGACGTCTTCCTTGGTTTAGATGACAGCGGGCAAAGGAGATCTATGGATGAGGAGAGAGAGGAGAGGAAAGTTTCAGTCGCAGTCTCTAGTGATAGAGAGGAGAAGGAGGTTGGGTCTGGGAGGGATGATAGGGTGCATGAAGACACAGAGGCGGGGGAGACAGAGTGAAGGTTTCTGCGAGAAAAAGAGAAATTTTGGTCATTATGTTTACATAGAATAGGAAGGGTTATGGTGAAGGATACCAGGTAATGATCAGATTTATGAAGAGGAATAGTAGTGACATCCGTGACTGGGCAAGGACGGCAGAAAACGAGATCGAGAGAATTCCCTGCCTTGTGTGTGGGAGGGCAGCTGTTTAGAGTTAAAGAGAAGGAGTTAAGTAGAGGGAGAAGGAAAGAGGATTGGAGTTTGTCAGATGGAAGGTTGAAATCTCCTAGAACAGTGAGAGGAGTGTTAACAGAAGGAAAAAGACTAAGAAGAATGTCCATTTCATCTAGAAAGTTTCCTAGAGAGCCAGGAGGACGGTAAATAACTAAGATGTGGAGGTTAATTGGAGAGGTTACCTTAACTGCATGAAATTCAAATGATGAAAAACTGAGATGAGACAGGGGGATTGGCGAGAAGGACCATCTCTTGGACAACAGGAGACCTGTACCACCACCTCTACCAGTTTCTCGTGGAGTGTGAGAGAATACATAGGCAGAGGATAGGGCAGCAGGTGTAGCAGAGTTCTGAGGAGATATCCAGGTCTCAGTTAGTGCCAGAAAGTCAAAAGAGTAATGGGTAGCTATTGCAGAGATAAAATCTGCTTTCTTTACAGCAGATTGGCAGTTCCAGAGCCCACCTACCACCAGTGCAGGGCAATGAGACAGAATTGGAGGGTAGATGAGGTTTCTGGAGGATCTGCCTCTGCTGTGTGAGTAAAAGCATCTTGGTCTGTGAGCACTGACAGAGATAGTTTGAAGACACATGCTACTGTAGACTGAAGTAATTGTCTATAAAACTTGGTGAACAAGAGTTTGAGTCAATTCTCTGCACTTGCTATCTAGATTGCTGACTAACTTTGTTGTAGTATATGCTTATTAACCGCTACAGACACTTGTGTCTGTAGCGGAGACACCTTCAATATAAGTAGCTAAGCCCTGCCCACAATTCACACCTTAAGGAAGCCTGAAACTACTGTTGATTAATTACCTGAGAACAATTTGCTTTAGACCTACTTCAATCACACTGTAATCAACACTACCAAACAGCAAAAACTAGGTACAGTATACAGTAAGAACCAATTGTGTTTCAAAAACAGTACAAAAGTTAAAAACCTACCTTACCAGTGGAGAAGAATCCAATATAGAAAACTAAAGCACACTGAGAGAGACTTGAGAGAGACTGCCAGCCAGCCAGGACTTGAGAGGTCTCTTTGTGGGCTGTTGGGGAGAGCTTGGTAGAAGCATGGTTTCTTGAAGCTGGGGTGTGCTGAACGCATGACGTCATCAAAGCTGGTGTGCAGAGCATTGAAGCTAAGGTGCAGAGCAAGCAAGACGATCTCAAAGCCAAGCAGCTGACTCGAGAAAGGCATTCTTGAGAATACAGTGTGTAGCAAAGCATAAGGTGTGATGCATTGTAGGCACAGCATTCTTAAAGCCAGGCCACGGTGAAAGCATTCAAATATATCCTCAAATATATCTCACTGAGAAGATAATAGATTTTCACATTATGTTTTGCTATCACATTTAAATTATGCATAGTTTTTCAAGTAGTGCCATTTTGCTTATTTAGATTCATCATATTCGTACTGTAAGTGTGTTCCTAAACAACAATAATAAACAATTCATATGCTGAGGGTGAGACTCTATTCATACATTATCAAAGGCAAACATCACATAAATATATTTTCGGGACAAGCACTGCCTTTAATTAAAAATTACATCAATCTAGAAAGTGAATATCTAGTCCAGCTATTTATCTTATTTTACGAAATATACATCAGTTCACACTAAAAAATGCTGGGTTATTTTTTTTTCTACCCAAACGCTGGGTTGCCTCTGTTGGGTAACAGAGGTTTTCTGGGTTATTTACAGAGAGTTGGGTAGTTTTTGTGTAACCCAGGTGCTGGGTTGAAGTTTGCTTTGCCCCTCCCCCAAAGATCACCGGTGTATTTAGCGGTTGTTTCAGCTTCGTGTCTTCTCTTTTGAGCGCTGATGATGGTTCATCCCCCTCGTGCATTTAAGGGAAAATACAAGGTCTGTATCTATGTTCACTCACATAAGTCACATATGACTGAAAAATTATCACTATATGTAACATTTATTATTGTTACCATGTTAAGGTTACACTCAAACTTTCAAGCTGGTCTGAGGTATGATAATTTAGCTGACAAGCTGCTAGCTAGCCAAAGAACCCCACCTGTGTATGAAAGAAACGGCTAAGATGTCTGAGCTTTTTAGCTTTCTCTGTAGAATGTTTGCAGAGTGTACGAAGATGGTGAAGTGATGAATAAATGCTAAACTGTAGTGCTAGCATGACGCAGGCATTTAGTTAAGTTGCTAGTGTTAGCAACCACATTAACTAGTCTGACTTTTTTTTTTTTTTTTTTTTAATGAAGATTTAGGGGCTTTACCCTAAAACTCATGCTTATTTTGCTGTGTTATTTTTGGTAGTACTGTAGCTGTCTCCATGTTTTTGTTTCAGGTTACCTATACCCTATCTTAATGGACAGCTTTGTCATTTTTTATTTAGTATCAATCCTGTTACACACTAAATTGATAGTCTGATTCAGTTTAATCTTTGCTATTTGACAAAATATTTACTTTCTTTCAGTTACTTCTTTCTAAGGTTGGATCCAACATGGTGGAATAGCTCCAGCAGGCTGAAGTGTCGAGGCCGTACCCCTACATCCTGACGTTGGGAGATAATGACCAGCGCTGCTCTCAGGCATTCGTCATTCTGGCGGAACAGGCTCTGGAGCAATGCACACTACTTGGTTCAGTTGATGTGTGCTTCAAGACATTTTATATTTTTGACATTAACTATCCAAAGCAGTGTGCTCCTGTAGAGGACTTTTTGTAATGTTGCTATAGAGGCCTACTTGGAAAGTCATAGACAGTGTTTGTATGTTAAAATGAGACCAGGGCTGGATAGTTTTGTTCTGCAGAAAAGATATCTGAAGTCACAGAGTGAACCTGCTGTAGAAGCTGCCTCAGTCTATTTGTGCAATTACTCCATTCTGTTCTTGTGAGTAATAGTATAGTAATGATGTATACTTGATTATCTGTTATAGATTAAGTATAGTTGATTATCTGTTCTTGTCCTTTTGAAAAGTAAATGTTTTTTCTATGAACATTTACAGTAATAGGATGTTGTTTATTGCATATATGTATGGTTTGCAAATCTTGGAAGTTTTTTTTTGTAATAGACCAGTGTATCAAAATAATTTAACTGTTTAATAGTATGTTTTTATATATATATTTGTTTAATACAGATTCACTGTATTTGACCAATTTATGTGGTAGAATTAACCCAGCATTATAGTTAAATATGACCTAGCATTTGGGTTGAATATTTAACCCATCTTGCTGGGTTAAACAAATAAAAAAAAGTTTAACCCAGCATGTAGTTAGTCCAATATTTACCCAGCAGCTGGGTAAAAAAAAACAAATCTAATTTTATTTGTCACATACACAGTCATATACAGTACGATATGCAGTGAAATGCTTATACGACCTCCAGTGACCTTAAAAATAGAATTAAAGCTTATAATAAGAAATAAATATGAATAAAAGAAATACGATAGAAAATTTTTATTTAACTAGGATAAAAATAGAAATAAAAATAGAAATATACTGTACATAAAAATATAAATATACGGTACAATAGAACATTTTACAAATTTTTTAATTTGTTGAGAGAAATATGCATAAAAAGTGTCTTATTAAGGTGCCTTATTAAAGTGTCTTTGTGCAATGGTCCAGAATGTAAACGTAAACATGTAATTGTAGATGTGAGTGTAGATGTGTGTGAATGTGTCCATAGTGTCCATGGATGTTAAAAGATAGTATTAGTTCTGCATGGTGGTGTGGTTGAGAGTCCTTATCGCCTGCGGGAAGACGGCAACAGAGTGAACAGTCCATTGTTGGGATGGCTGAGGTCCTTCACGATCTTCCTGGCCTTGGTCCAGCACCGCTTGGTGTAGATTGAGTGCAGGTCAGGGAGCTCGGTGCGGATGATGCACTCAGCTGATCGCACCACCCTCTGTAGAGCTCGTCTGTCCTGCATGGTGCTGTTCCTGAACCAGGCTCTGAGAATATGACCTGAGATGCCGTCTGGTCCTGCTGCTTTCCTGGTGTTCACTCTCTTGAATGCTCTCCACACTTCATGCTCAGATATGATGAACGCGTTTCTGGTGCTGGCAGTGTCTTCCTGTCTGCAGCCGTTAGCGCCGCTAGCATTAGCATCGCTAGCATCTTTATTTGCAGTCTCGAAGCGAGCATAGAAAGTGTTTAGCTCGTCTGCCAGAGTCGCGTTCGTCATACCGGTTGTTGGTGTTTTATAGTCCATTATTGCTCTTAGTCCCTGCCACAGGCTCCTAGAGTCACTCTGTTAGAGATAGAGTTAGAGTTGTGACTCTATTTTCCTTCCATAGCGCTGCTTCGCCTCTTTCACCGCCTACCGCACATTATAAAATGCAGGTACATGTACGGGTACATGTCCCCCGACGCAAGTCCCGCATTGTAGGCAGCGGTGCGAGATCTCAGAGCGTCGTGGATGGTTTTATCCACCCACAGCATCTGGTTGGGAAACGTTCTGATAGTCTTTTTCTCCACGGTATCATCCGCTAGTTTCCCAATTAATCCCACAACCGCTTCTGTTGTCACAATCTGATGTCATCGGAGCTGTTTCTGAACATGTCCCAGTTTGCGTCATCAAGTGCGTCCTGTAACCCGGCCACCGATTGGTCCGTCCAGCGCGCGACCTCCCTCTGAACCGGAACTTCTTGTTTCTTCCTGCTGCACGTTTGAGGTTGGCACTATTAAAGTCCCCTGCCACAATAAGCGCAGCGTCCCGGTGTTGTGTCTGGTGCTGTGTGAGCGCCTCATGCAGCTCGCATGAGGCAGTGTCCATGTCCGCTTGAGGCGGGATATAAACGGCGCTGATTATGACCGATGTGAACTCCCAAGGTAGATAAAAAAGGACGACACATGATGGACAGTACTTCCAGATTTGGTATGCAGGAGCGTATAAGAGGAACAACGCCCGCGCTGTTGCACCAGCTGTTGTTCACCATTAAGCACACGCTGCCTCCCCTTGACTTTCCCGAGTCCCGTGTCCTGTCCATGCGGTGAACCGAGAAGAACTCGACCGGCTGGATGGCGTGGTCTGGCACCGCTGGGTTCAGCCATGTCTCGGTGAAGCAGAGGGGATTGCAGTCCCGAATGTCTCTCTGGAACTTTATTCTGGCCCTGAGGTCATCGAGTTTGTTCTCCAGTGACTGGATGTTGGCGAGCAGGATGCTAGGCAGAGGTGTGCGGTGTGCACGAGCTCTCAGCCTGTTCCTGACTCCGGCTCGTTTCCCTCAGGGGGCGGCGCTTCGCGTCGCGTCCTTTGTTCTCCCTCACGATCTCACTCAGCCAGCTCGGATCCGGAGTTAAAAACGTTGAATTGTGAGTACATTGTATACCAATAGAAACAAGAGTGTCTCTATCATACCTAATGTACTCAATGGTGATGATTTGATTGGTTTTAAAACGCTGAAAACTAACTTAAAAAACTGAAACAAAGAAAAGGGGGTCGGAGCAGTCGTGACAGGAGCCGACCTCACCGGCGCCATCTTTGAAATCCAAACTGGGTTGTTTTTAACCCAGTATTTTTTAGGGTGTTGCATTAGATTATGAAGCAAAACTTACATGCCATATTTCTTCTCTTGTACAATGTTTACATGTTTATAAATAAGCTGGAAAAAAAGATCACACTCTTACACCCACATGCAATGCATCATGTAGTGTTTTGTTTGCTAAAAAAAAGAAAGAAAGAAGGAAAAGATGGGTAGCAATGTGTACTATCTCCTACTGTATACACTATGCATGAGAAAGTGTCAAGGAAATAACCTTAATGCACTCAAGTAATTTGAAAACCAGGAGGGGAACACTACAGCGCCCTCAAATGGTAGTGTGTAAAGCAAACTACTTTACTACTGTACTGTACCTTCATTTGTGTGTGTGTGTGTGTGTGTGTGTGTGTGTGTGTGTGTGTGTGTGTGTGTGTGTTTGTATTCCCATGTTTGTGACTGTGTAGGTGTCTATGTGGGTGTTGTGTTTTCTTGTGTGCGTCATTTTTTCTCTTATTTTCTGTTTATGCTTGAAACCAGCACTTGTCTGAAGCTGCATATACAGTACATAGACTGCAAAGTGTGGATTTAAGTCGAATAGCCACAAAGCAATGAAAATTACTGTATCTGACTGCAGGTGCAGTGGAACAAAGTAAAAGGAAGAGTAAGCAAGGAAGCAATTTTAAGAGCGAGAAAAAGAGAGAATAAGTTGCATACCTAGGAGCCAAAGAGGTTATTAAGCAAATCAATAGTCGTGACCAAGATGTTGCATTTAAACTCCTGGGAGGTAGCTTCTGCTTGTACCTGTATGTTCTCT
Organism: Channallabes apus; assembly: GCA_030522415.1. Lineage (NCBI taxonomy): Eukaryota > Metazoa > Chordata > Actinopteri > Siluriformes > Clariidae > Channallabes > Channallabes apus. Next base: position 17,228,922 of record CM060110.1, on the reverse strand, counting down.
GTGATAAATTTATGGGTAAATAAAACTTTGAACATTGTGACATGCTTCATTTAATTTAAAGTATTTTTCTATGCATAACATATTCAGGAAAATGTCTTGGTCAATTTTTATTATTGGCAACTCTCTTCTGTTATAAACTTTTTTTTTTTTATTATTACTAATTGTATATTCTCTGCCATCCTCAGCATCCCATTTTTTTGTTGTTATTTATAAGCAAATTTTTTGTTATTAATTACAAGTTATATGCAAGTAATATGAAAATGACCTATATATTAATTGGATGCAGAATAATTAAAAACATAGCAACCAGGCAGGTTGATCAATCCCTCATAACCTTATCGTTAGGCAACAAATAGTTTTATTGAGCAAGGTTTATTTCAGATAAACAAATACACATAATTGTCTTCCTGTGCCTTTACTGTAGCTGTACGTTACTTTATAAGGTTTATGTCATTTTTCTGGGCATAATATTGACAAAAATGCAGGCACATACTGTATGTACTGTACAGTAGGCTGCTGTAAACAATGCACAGGTAACCTCTCTACTTTTCCACACAGTACCAATGCATATTTCAAATGCCGAAAGGCAGGAAAGGCTATTCACTAGATTGATGGGTTTACTGTTTGAGGAAGGTCCACATATACTGTATAGGTCCACAGTACTGTAAGTCTGTATAGTCAGTATTGGCAATTTATTATCCATATAGTGTATATTTGGTCACATCTCATAGTCAACTTATCTGACTTCCAATGCGAACAAAAAGCCCACTTGTGACATAGTGCCTATTTAAAATTTTGATGTGGGCAGTAAGGTGTGTAAATCCTTACACACTTGAAGATAAACATTACTGTTATACAGCTGAAAATGAGGTTTTGGGGCCTGTGGCAAGTTCTGAGTTGAAGAACTTAATATGTGGAGTTTAGCTGGCAGAGTTTTTGGTAAGATGGTTAATTTTTTTCAATGTCTTATTCCAATTTCTGTAACCATGATGAACAATATTACAGAGCATCAATTTCTGAGGACCTGATTAAACCAAGCCATTCTTCTCTAAAATTATCATTTTGAGTGTAGCCATTTGTATTACTTTCCACAGCGGCGCAGTGGCTTAGTGGTTAGTACTGTCACCTTGCACTTTTAAGGTTGCGGTTCGATTTTCCGCCTCGGGTCTGTATGCATGGAGTTTGCATGTTGTCCATGGGCTTTTTGGGGTTCCTCCAGGTACCCCTGTTTATCTCCACAGTCCAAAGACATGCAGGTTAAGCTGTGGCGTTCTCAAATTGCCTGTAGTGTGTTAATGACAATTGGGTGTCGAGCTGGTAACCAGACCCTCTAAGTCACTGTCAAAGAAACGACCCCCTTGGTGGGGAGTATCTATTTCATGATGTGCCATATACAGTAGCATGTGGACAAACCAAAACACCCAAAAAAAAATTACTTCCCACACCATCTTTCTTCACAGTGCTGTCAGGTATGTTTCATAACTAATAAACCTGACTACATCATTTACAGGTACGTACATTATTTACATACGTATTTACATAATTTACAGGTGCATTGATTGTATTGGCAATCTTTATCATATCATATAACATTTCTCTGGTCTATCATCAAGTGAAGTTGACTGCACCCACATAGCAAAGCTGCCAAATTGTAGCTTCTACTCAAATAAAGGCCACTATCACTAACAAATGGGCAGTCAAAAAATTAAAGCATCTCACTTATACTGCCGATAAATTCACACTCCTATATACCTCTGCTCTGAACCAAGCTGCAGGGGGGACGAAGCACTTGCACATGGCAGTGGTACATGTTGGGGCTTGTTGATGTCTGGAATGTCTCATGGCACCTGGCGTTCATCCTTGCTTACCCTCTGCCAGTTTGTGGGATCGGTGTGGACACACACACCATCGCCCACTAGCCTTATGAGAGCCAAACAGGCGCTAAGAGATGTCTGGGGTGCTCAGTGTTTGGGGCCTAGACAAGCTGTTGACAGGCTTTAGTGCCAGGAAGAGATGTACAGTACAGTATGTGGGCTAAAAAGCAGCAAAAAAAAGCTTTCAGAAGTTTTGCACTGCATACCTACGTAATCTAAGACAAGTGTGTTCACTTGTGCTTATAATTCTTTGTCAGCATTTCAGGAATAAAGTCGTTGCCGAGCAACTGCAGCCCTAATAGTTGGGAGTCCATGGAAGATGAATCAATGTGGAGAGTTTTTTTTACGTGCTTGTGTTTACAGATTTGTATAGCTACTACAAATAGGTACTCCAGATCTGTCCCTCTTTACAAGCCTGTCTTAGGCTTTCAGTAGCTCTGTCAGTGAATGTGAGTAACTACTGTAATGGGGAGCCATTTCTCTCATTGTGCATGTAGCTCAGTGAGCCTAAGAGCAAGGTGCCGAAGCAAAGCTCCATGGCTTCACAATCTAATTGGCTTGGTAATTATGGTATTACATGAATCCAGAGGAGCTGTAATTAACTAGAGGTTTGTTGCTTGCTTTTAGGTGTGGAGTTGGAGGACATACCTAACCCTAGTCTGTTTAAAATAGCATATGCTCACACAGATAGCACATATACACACAGATATAAGTTCAGCCTTTATTCATCACATATACCTTACTGCACAGTAAAATTCTTTATTTTTCACATATCTCAGCTCTCGTTAGTACACTTCAAGTCAATTCAATTTTATTTGTATAGCGCTTTTAACAATTGACATTGTCTCAAAACAGCTTTACACAATCAAATGTGCACAAGTGTACAAGTGCAGGTCAACCATTATATGGCGCCCCTCGCCCAAGGGCCTTGCTCAAGGGCCCAGCAGCAGGAAACTGGCAGAACTGGGGCTTAGAATAGTTGTTGGGATCTATGGAGACAAAAAATGTAAATCACAATTGAGAATCATAATCTGTAAGCAGGAAGGGCCATTAGTACATGCATATAGAAATGGCACTAAACATCAAACCAACAAGATAAATTCAAAGAGTAATGTACTGTAATTTACAGTAGAACATAACACCTTTGATGGTATCGAGTGGTAGAATCCTGTCCACTTTCTTGAAAAACTCCCTAGATCCCAATCAGGGGTGCGTTTCCCAAAAGCATCGTTAGCCAACTATGGTCGCAAGTTCCGTCGTTACCAACATAGTTCAACAACTAGGTGTTTCCCGAAACCATAGTTCAAACGAACATTCGCAAACAGCGTCGCAAACTTACGTGGTTGGAACTACAGCCTTCGACCTGTGGTTAGAAGCAGAGTTCCTTGCCGCGGCTGGGTGTGTTCTATTCACAGTTAACGACCCTACACCCTATTAGTTTCTAAAAAAATTCCCAACCACTTTGAGCGATTTGGAAAACTTAATGTTTTGGTGCTCAGATATTAGGTTATTTATTTTTCGGTTATTTTTATTACAAATTCACTTTAAACGATATAACAGCGGTACCATCGCAATTATTCTCCCTTCGAAGTGCCCTACAGAAGCATTATTTATGCCGGTTGGAACACAGCCTTGGTTTCGTTTGTGCGAAGAAAAGGCGAGTTTTTAACTGAGTATCTTTAAACATACCCAAAGAGAAATGTCTCATAACAATATTTGTAGTATTATGTTAGAGGTTTTCACTTATAATGAATGTTATCTGAATGTTATACAGTGCACAAAGTGTTAAGCACTAAGAAATTGTAAAATTTATGCACTACCATAGTGTAAGCCTATTTAAAATATTACTCAATATATGTAAGCCTATTTAAAATATTACTCGATACATATTCAATGAATGTACCCAAATAAATCAACAAACTGGGGTTTGGGCACTGGCTGGGAATCGAACCCAGGCCGTCCACACGGTAAGCAGAACAGCTACCGCTGAGCCACAAGTTGGTCACACCTGCAAAGTCCCTCCACTTGTTTCTGACTTCCTCTGGGCTTCTCTCATACCCATTCCCAGAAGCATACATTTTTTGTGCGATTTCATTCCAATTTTTTGTCCGAATTTGTAACTGCAAGCTCTTTTTTTTAGTAAATTGTGGTTTTCGTGTCATTTTTTCACGTCAACTCTCATTAAACCATGGCTGTATGTAAAGGGACTTATATAGGAAATAATATTGAGCAAAATAGGTAACAGGTGTTCACAACACAATCCCAGCGTTTTCAAAGCCCATCATTTCTTTTTATTTTAATTGTACTGATGTATCAATACCAAATAAAAAATGAGTTCAAATGAAATATTGAAAAATGAAAAATGTTGCGTTTGTGACATTATTACACCACTTCTACGTTACGTCACTGCGAAAGCGCATTGAATGCGAGCCGAAGAGAGAGAGAGAGAGAGAGAAAAAAAATAAACACACTATACAGTAGGGGGCGATATGTGCCTATTGCACTACTCCGCCATTGTATCGAAGAAGAAGAAGAACTACAGTTCAAACCAACAAAGTTCTAACCATGGAAGTGCGACGCAGGTACTATGGTTTTGGGAAACACTTGTGACTAGTTAGTTATTTTCTTCAACGTTGCATCGTACTATGGTGGTTAAGCAAAGAGCTACATAGTTGTACGGGAAACGCACCCCTGGTTGAGTACACATGGGATACTAACTTCCTGATGCCAGACACCACAACACAAACCCAAAGATCTTGTGGAGTCACACCATTTTGAGTTTTGCTTTTTGTGATATTATGGCTGATCGGTGTTATGAAATGAGAGATGACATTCTGACCTTTACATTTTTTGAAAACAAACCCAAATGTCTTCAGTGTATAAAAAAAGAATTAGAAATTTTTCATTCAAATTAAACTCTTAATGAAACTAGGAACTAGACAGGAAATGAGGTTGAGTGTCGTGGTACGTTGTTACAGTGAATATGTACACACCTCTATGTAACAGCTCATTTATAATTACCACTACAGTTTACACTGATAATGGTGTTTCGATTAATTTAGAAGTAAAACATAAATCACCGGCAAGAAATTAAGAAATTTATGTTTTTGTGAGCAATCAAAGTGTAAATAAATGATTCACAGTTACACTACTGAAAATATAATTGCAAAGACAAACATGGTGCTAAATCACATTCATCATGTGACACCACTTCTTTGCATCGCTCCACTGGGTGTCAGGAAGTGAAAGCCACACAGGCAGCAGACAAAGAGGGTTTGAAATGACTCGACATTTTCTTTGTTGCTTTTCTGTTGATTCACTCCCCATTCAGACACACAGAAACATTTGTCTTACTATCCCCATAAGGACCGTCCATTAAAATAAGTAAATGTTATGGTTTTACCTCGGGAACCAAAAGGAAACATTTTTGTGTTTTTTTTTCACATGGGAAATAGTCAAAAGTCCCTAAAATGTCAAAATTGTTAGACTTTTTTTTTTTTTTTTAATCATTGTGGGTGCTTTGATATATACGTTATACAAACTGCCATTATGGCCATTATATGTTGATAATAACCAACATCACTGAAACAATTCAAATCTCTACAGTATGTAATGCTTTCACCATGAACACATATTTGGGGGGGAGAGAGAGAGAGAGAGAGATTCATGCCTGCACACAACAAGCAGTTCTTTCAGAGCAAGAGATATCACAGAGCGTGTGCAGCGCAGAGGAAGATTCCAGAACATCAGATGACACACAAGCATGTGCTCTCGCTCTCTATATCTTTTGCCCCAATTCTAATTTCTTTGTATTCTCTTTCATAAAATGTGAATAAACACACACACACACACACACACACACAGACAAAATAGAATTTTAAAAAATCCAC